>JASVER010000047.1:7322460-7349730 GCA_030449065.1 Oceanodroma leucorhoa
AAGGAAAGGAAAGGAAAGGAAAGGAAAGGAAAGGAAAGGAAAGGAAAGGAAAGGAAAGGAAAGGAAAGGAAAGGAAAGGAAAGGAAAGGAAGGGAGAGGGAGAGGGAGAGGGAGAGGGAGAGGGAGAGGGAGAGGGAGAGGGAGAGAAGTAACATTTTCACAAGTATTAACTGATACATATTAGTCGCTGCATGGCTAAGACTTTTTTTTTYCCCCAGAAAAAAGAATTTGCTTTAATATGAGCATGCTTTCTGATGTTCCTTGGTCATGGTCTTCTTATATAGAACAAAAATACTGAAATAATTCCTCTGCACTGAAGACTCGTTCATGCATTAGAACAATTGCTAAGGTTAATTTCTCAGCCTCAGAATAATAACTTTTCAAATTCACTAGATTTAGAAAAGCTCAAGGTGTCTGTGAAAACAAAGCAAATAAAGAAGTGAAAGATCACTGTGTATTTTTTTTTTTCCTGAGGAGAAGCACTGACATTTTTAAATTTGTTTTAAGGAAAATTAAAGCATTGCTTTGTACGTATGTGTGTTTGTAGGTACATACATATGTTTCAGTTTCAGCTAAAGAAACTGTATCTGTGTGGTTGCATACAGAAAAATGCTTCAATAAAGCCTAAGTGGAATATACAATCAATGGATTTAAATCTATATATACAGTTTTGTCTGTAACAGAATTCCTGTGTGCTAGCATACATAAAATACGAGCATCACTAATAAACAGCAGCTGGAGTATATAGCAAGCTGGATCTTTGTGTGGAATATCTTTAAGGTGTTTTTGGCACAACTTCCAGGACTGTCTTGACCAACACTTTCCCAGATGTGTAGGATTATGGGATATATCTGTTGGAATCTCTCAGGAAAGCACTTTAATTCACAGCCACACCTGGGCTGGATATTGCAATCAGCTCCCATTTTCCATTTACAATTTTCCTACCTCGTTCATTTTAATTTCTCTGTTTTCTCCCTTATCACTTAATATATTTTCCTCATTATTGGCATCTGGGCTATGTGTTCTAACACAAACACCAAAGACCAAATCAAGATTAAAAAAAAAGAGCAAAAATATTCCCATTTCAGATGGAAGAGCAGATGGAGCTCTTGGCACTTCAGAGGATTCAAATTGACCCTCTGCACCAAGCTCAGGGAAGACAGACTGTCACTGCTGACTGGAAAACACTAAAGAGACCTGTTTTCCCATCGAATATACAGTAGCATTTTCTAATTCTTTAGCTCTAAGCTGTGCATGGCCATGAAAGAGCAGCTGATTTTTTCAGATTAGACTCTTTCATATCTCAGGGATGCTCTTCTCTTACTTTTATGTTGAAACAACTGTTCTGAATTTTGAGATACAATTTTGATTCTACCATTTTCTTACCCATGCCTGAGAGGGGCTGTGATTAAGGGGTGACTATGCCCTGTTCCTTCCCACCCATCCCCCACTGCCCACCCCCCACCTTCTTGGTAATTTTTGCAGCCACATAGCCATCATCCAGAGATTAAAACACTCTGAACAGAAAGGGCTAGAACCTCAGCTGGTGCAAAAGGATTCAGCTCTGCCCAGAGCAGTCCACGATCTGGCCTGAATCCTCAAAGCCAACCTATGAATGTTCCCAGAATAACCATCTTTCCCAGGTACTATGTACTATGTTGATTGCCTATATTCAGTATTAATACAATGTGCCTTTAATGAGCTTTTCTGAATGTTATTCCATTTTGGTTACAGCATTGTTTCATTAGACTGATGCAAAATACTCAGTATGAAATGTAACTGATAATTTATTTCTAAATGATATAAGGGCTATTTGAACAATTTTTTTTTCTGAAGGGGAGAAGAAAAGTTGTACTTTGGATAAAGCTTTTCCTGAAGAAATAGGACAGATGCAAGTGGTATAAGTGTTATCAAAATGCATATCCTCTTAAAGGGCATCAAAGTTTCAGCTAAGTTTAGAAGCTGAAAGACTGACATAAACCAGAACCATGCAAAAGGCTCAGGTAAGTCAGATTCTAACAGAGTCCGAGAGACTTCCCCAAGACGTTTCCTACTTTGGTGTCTCCATCTTACTCCTGTTTCTGATCAAACTGTGTCCATTACATTTCTGCAGTCACATTCAGGAAAAATACTGTCCAAGAAGTAAACTGGAGTTCTGAATTTATTTTTTATGTGAACAAAATGGTGTCTCTGGTGTTTGACCAGCCCACCTAAGACGTCTTTGTTTCTCTAAACCAAAGCAAAGGAATGAGTAAGGGAGTAAGCATGTCTACATGGGAGGTTCAGAAACAGTAATATGTTGTCAATATCTTAGGAAGGTCATTCCATGAAATGACCTGTGCTAAATCCAGTGTAGTAAGAAGCACACGGCGACAATGTGGGGATTGCCAATGCTGTGACAATTTTAATTTTCCGTTGACACAATGCACAACTGAGAACGGACTTGGCAATTAAGTGACTATTGTTCATGGGCAGCAAATTCTTCTTTTCGAAAGACAGGATGAGCATGTCAATAGTGCTCTGAAACACTCTGTTAAGCATACATCATTTCAAGGAAAACACCACAGACTGAAGAGACTTTGCTCTCCAGGTATTATCTTCTTGATAAGTCTATCTTGAGAATTGGGTGCAAGTTGCTGTATTCAAGGCATTATTTTTCTGAGGAATTTTTATGAGCATTTCTAAGGAGAAGGTAGACTCTGAAAGACATAAAAATGCTTCTCCCCTTCCTCCATGGAAGGGAAATCTACCCAGGAGATGCCAAGAATCCTCTTCCCAGACATCACTTGTGGAAACACCAGCCTTTCACTTCTTTGTCCACTCTCTCTGTTTTCTGTAATGAAAGTCCAAATAATCACTGAGCTAATTTTAAAAAGAACTCTGACAAAAAGCCACCAATCTCACTTTCTGTGTCATGTTGTGTTATACCGTGGTGAATGTATTACAAGAGAGACTTATATGTGATGGCAATACTTCCTCTGGCAGGAGCTGCAGAGCCACATCATGCAGAGCCTCCTCCAGGAAAGCTGCAGATATAATCTAAAATGTGCTGAGATCCCTCATGATTATTTAAATCCAAAATTAAAAGCCAGAGCTCTACAAAAATATTTCTCTTTAGGTTTTCCTGAAACTAGGATAATAAAGAAAAATCATTCACTCTATTAAATGTATAGCAAGCTGAATTTGGCCCTTTTATTAATACAACTTCAGTTGTTGCTAACATAGGCTGGATTCCACATGGACTGAAAGTGTAAACTCAATATTCGACAAGCAATCCCACTCTACCTGGATTTAAAAAAAAACTCAATCTGATGATGTACCCTTATTTTTGTCCATAAGGGTGGCAAAACCAGACTAGTTTCAAGAAACATTTCCTTTTTAAATTGTTATTTTTCAGTTTTAAGAAGACATAAAGGCATCTGAAATTATGAACATCATTTGCCACTCAACCATATTTTTGTGCCAAGTTTTGGTATAAAGCAAATTTTCAGCTGAGTGACAAACCAATAAATACGTAGGCTTACAGTAACTCTTCTGAGAAACTGAACTTCAAAGAGTGTCTTTATAATACTAACAAAAATGTGCTAATTTTTATGCTTATTTTTCTTTCTTAGTTCGTTCCTAATGGTTAGGAAGTTGATCATTCATTTTTCTACTGCCATTCACACCAGCTGCTATAAAACAGCTATAAAAATACTCCCAGTGCAGATCTTGACCGTAGATCACTGTACCTAGACCCAGCTGCAGATGGATGGAGCAGCTGGTCCAGAGAGGTGCTGTTCCTGACTCCCACACACACTTGGTCATGATGCATGAAGCAGCACAGTTGCTCCCCAGCCACAATTCCCATTCAGTCACAGATTTATGAAGTAATGAGCCGCCTACCAGAAAAAAACAAAACCAGCAGCTCTCCAGCACACTTTAAACAAACACCCAAGAATATTCCATAATTATAAATAACTGCAGCTCAGCCATCAGATGAATTGCTAAAACTTTTTTACATAACTTGTTAAATGGGAAGCAAATACAGTAGAGCAAGAAAAGAAGGAAATATGCCTATGTAGGGAGATAGCAACTTAAAAATTGGTAACTATTTTTCAGGACTTTTTTTTTAACATCATTGTGATGGTTGATGGGGTTGTTCTGCAATGATTTATAAATATTTCACGTGACCTGGCTATTCAATAATTATTCAATTATTGTGTGAACATGCCAGCTTATCCTGATGTAGCTATACGAGAAACAATCAGGAAGAATGAAGTATGATGTGAAATAAGATATGGAGCCTGTAGTAAATGCTAATACGCTGTGGAGGGACAACAGACAGCCTATAGCCTGTGAGGATGCAAACTCCTGACTACAAGGCAATTAACATTTTTTTGACTAACCTGGGTATAGGGGACCACCAAGGATTCATGGCCAAATAGAAATAATCTCTCCAGAGGGGAGGCAGGAATTTCTTGCAAGGTGTTTGGACGTAGTCCCTTTTTGTGGTATGTGTGCAAAACAGACCTGTCCAATCCACCAGATTGAGATAATGGGATTTTTGGAACGGAGGGCATGCATAGGGTGGGCTTGTTGTTCTAAAATTATTTTCCTCTTGGTGTTTTGCTTCCAGTTTTAAACTGTTCATTTAAGAAAACTGGTTATTGCAGCTACCAGAACCGGGGTGTTTTCAAGTCCCTGAGTAGTGTATCTCCCTGCTGTATCCTCATACTGCATTAAGGCATCATGATGGTGGAAGATGCTGTTCTCTCCTCATGTCTAATGCTAGGGTTTCCGTGTAAAAACAACCCAAGAACAAGACAGAAAAAGAAAGTGCATAACTTGAGCAGTGGCTTGATCTGGACATTTCAGTTCCCAGAGTGCACCTCAGCAACTAGGGAGATGCAGCTTCCTTTCATCAGCAATCATAGTCTCCAAAAGGCAAGAACTGCAGTTGTCTATCCAGTTTGATCTGCTGACTAAGTGCAGTGAATCTGTAGGAAAATAACAGCACATCACACGTTGGACAAAGACTAGAAATAGGACTGTTGTGGTTTAACCCGGCAGGCAGCCAAACACCACACAGCCGCTCGCTCCCCCCTGCCCCAGTGGGATGGGGGAGAGAATCAGGAAAAAAAAAGTAAAATTTTTGGATTGACATAAAGCCAGTTTAATAGAAGAGAAAAGGAAGGGATGATAATAATAATAATAATGATAATAATAATGATGATAGAATATACAATAATGCACAATGCAATTGCTCACCACCTACTGACTGATAATGGAGCCTCTATCGCTACTCCCTGGAACACGCCCCCTATTTATATACTGAGCATGGCGTCGTATGGTATGGAATACCCTGTTGGACAGCTGAGTTAGCTGTCCTGGCTATGCTCCCTCCCAGCTCCTTATGCACCCGGCAGAGCATGGGAAGCTGAAAAGTCCTTGACCAGTAAACTGCTTAGCAACAACTAAAACCGTCAGTATGTTATCAACATTCTTCTCATACTAAATCCAAAGCACAGCATTAGGAAGAAATTTAACTCTATCCCAGCTGAAACCAGGACAAGGAGCCCAAGAGTTAAAGTCATAAAACATGTTATTGCAAAAAGATTTATATAACATTTATCTACCCTGTTGTGCCTTTCAGAAAACTAATATTATTTGACTTTGCTTAGTATTATTTAGTGCTGATAAGAATTATAGTCACAGCTCTAAATAACCCAATCTCATGTATACTATTTATTTGTTACTACAGATGCAATATTAACCTGTATTATTTATGTTCTTTACTATCAATTTCTCTTGGAAAATCTTAAAGCTTAAAAATGTTACAATAACAGTGGCTGATCTTATCTGATGTGAATTATCCTTGAAAGGGCAGGTTCGACCCTTTACATCTCTGTTCTTCAATGAGCATAAGTAATTCAATGACTTATCCTGCATCAGGAGGGAGATGTCTGCCTTATCTAATAGGCTTCTTCCATCTATAACTTGTAAGATCCTATTAATGCCAATAGGAGTTAGAATTGTGTAACAAGACTAATGTATTTACAGAAAGCTAAGATAATGGAAATAATGAAATCTGGACTCTCAGATTTTAATAAGATAATCTGGTGATGTTTTTTTCCTAGATAAACATTTTCTCTTTTATATTCAAGCAGCTCTCCTAATTGACTTTGTCCTCTCTCTTGGAGAGCTCTTATATGAATGCAATCCCACAAGAAATTAAGCGTGGCCATATATAAACTGATTAGTTAAACAATGCTTGACAGCAGGGGCTTGTATGCACAGAGACTGAAGGGAATTTGCGACAAAAGTCCAGACTGCGACCTTCCCAGGTACTAACATGTCATCATGTAGGAAGCGAGAGTATGCACCACCCTAGAGGAGCCTGGAGTGAAGTCCTCCTTTGATCTTTGCCTACTTCCACAGAATTCATTGACCTTGCTCATTCCATTAACACTTTATCACAGTGAGGTCTATCCTATGCAGTAACATGGGAAATATAAGGGATTTAAAACTCTCCCAGCCTGGGCTACCCATACCCAGGCAGCAGACAGCTGATTTCATAAGGTGATTACATTCTCCAGCCTATCCCCCTCACAACACAAAAGACCACAAGCAAGTTGGTTTTAGAGGAAGTACCAGTTGGAAGAGTTTATTTTATGAAGCACTCATGTAAAATATGCTCTTTGATATTAGTAAAGTACCACTGATAACTCAATGTGGTCATAGAGTTTTGTAAAACACACAGAAATACAGAAAGCCTTTCCTTACTAGCTGGGAAGTTTAATTTTATTTCCAACAAGAACAGTTGCTGGGCAAAAAATATATTTCTAACATCCACTTCAAACACTCTCAAGATATGAATGAAATCTAAAATATGATCAAACATTCAGAGTTTGCAGCTCTGTGGCCTCTCTGTTCTCAAGCAGAGTGACACGTACCTGTCCACAAACATAAGATCTTTTTTTGTTTGTTTTCTGAAGTGTTAGCTCAAACTCTGACTTTTTCCCTGGATTTTTGTGTGCTGCCAGATGGGACATTCTGAGTACTAAAATGTTGACTATTAGCACCCCAGCATCACTTCTGTGAAGCACTTTCAGACTTGAGTTAATTTTAGAGGCATGTGAACAGTGAGTGTCTCCAGAGGAAAGCTTATTAGTATTGTGGCATTTCTGAACCTGCCTTCCCGCAGCTCCTGAGCAGTGTGTCCACTGCGCTTTTTGTGGTACAGCGTCATTTTCCACTGGCTCCAAAGAATGCCTTTTTGTGCTGTAGTGGCTCACCTGCTTAATAATGGTAAATTGCTGTATAATCATTAACCGACCAATATCTGTTAAAGTAAAACTGGAATAAGGAAAAACAGATGTTGTTTTCTGTGTTTAATGAAAAAGGCTTATGCATCCTCATACCGCATTGTCTGACCTTTGTCGGGTTTGGACCTTATGTACCAGACAGAGGTATTTACCACATAATCCATGTATTTGAATGCAGTTTACAGAATTACCCAGAATACATTTGGAAAAGCAAAACAACAGCCCTTGGTAAACGTGCCAGTAACATAACCTCTGAGCAAATGAAAGCAGGACACCTGAGAGCTGTAGATCCCAGAATGCAACTGCTCACATGCTCAGTCGTCCCCCAGAGGCATATGAAAAGTTTTACACTTAGCAAGAAGCCAGAACATTTCACTTGCTTCAAAATTTCATAACAAGGTGAGGAGGAATAAATATCACCCCATCACCAGTGTACTTCAGTTATTTCATTCTGTTGTAGAAACAAAAAAGCCACCATTAAAACAATTTTCCAGATAGAAACAGTTTCTGACACATCCAGAGTGAATGGCAGCTCTTCATGGCTGAATGGAGTAAGTACTTAACCCATAAGGCTACTACTAAATGTGAAATGGTGGGATGATTGCTGCATAAATGGGGAGCACAAGCTAAAACTTCTGTTTACAGAGGGAGCAAGTCACCCTAGAGATAGCATTGACATGGTAGTAAAGCAAGATGCAAGGATATCTTTGAAGGTATTGGAGCCTATTTTACTGGTATAACTCAGCTGATTAACCCAGGAGATTTTCTTCTGAAGACAGGAGGTTTTATAGCCTGAATGAAATGATTCTCTTATGGTAATCAAGACTTTAGCAGCAGGGTCATCGTTCTCTGTCTGTGATCCAGTCACCACTGGAGGGGAAGGGCTTCATACCAAAGAGGCGAGAATAGTAGTAATAGCAGCTACTGTAATCTTACTTAGCAGTAATCAGCACTGAAGACAATACGTACACTAGTGCAGAAGTGCAGTATCTCATGAGGGACCCAAACCACTGGTATCATTTCTAGTATTAAGTAGCAGAGTCATATAGATATTCTAAAATTAGTGCCATTGCTATCAAAACTATGTTAAAAAACACACCTCCACCCTCTCACTTATTGTCCTATAGGAAACCAACACCTTTCCTCTCAAGGGAAGTCTATCTACATGATTTTCGCCCTCCTTGTATTGAGTCAGATCAAAGGTTCATCCAGTTTAGTAACTTGACTCTTATAGTGAGCAGCAATGGTTACTTGGGAAAGAATAACAGTAGGTCATGTGTGGAGTGCTCCCTTCCGTGTTATGCACTTCTAGTTTCTGATACTCTAGATGTACTGCATCTTGTTGAATGAAATACACAACTTCATTCTGTTTCGATGCAAAGTTATGCCTTTTATTTTCAGCATTTTGTTTGCTTGCTTGTTTTTAATCTGTTGCCAGCTAATTTCACTGTTTTCCCTCATTGTACTTTGTCATACCATGGTCCACAGATACAAACGTGACAATTTTCCAACTATACCAGTTGCTCTAATTAAAGATAGGGTCTCTCTTCCTGCAAACTTTGGTCTCCCATTGGTTTCTCGTTCTTGCTTTCTGAGATATAATGATGAATCTACCCTATATRCTTTACTCAAACAACCCATGGTTTTATACACCTTATCATATTCCCTTCCAATTGCCCTTTTCCAGATGAGGAGTCCAGGTCTAGCCTCACTTCTAACAGAGGTGAGCACAAAAAGGAGTTACTGGTATAGCGTCCGAGATGCTTAGTCAAGCTGGTCAAGAATATTTCACCAAAGTATTTATTCTTGGAAATGTCAGTTTGTAGAAACTTAGTATTTTTCCAAGAACATTCCAATCTTGACAAATCTTTAGTAAGAGGTTTCTCAAGTCAGGGTAGCTTTTCTGGCCAAAATAAAAAGAAATGAGGGCATAACTGCACATCCTTTAGCTGTTGGGATGGGTGAACAGAGACATGCAAACTTCATGAACAACTTATCTTCAGCACTGCAGTGTTTATACTAAGTTAAAGAAATGCTCACTGGATAAGCATTTTGTAATTTATCCAGGTCAAAGAATGAACCAGCAGAGTGGTATATTGAACCAACATATTTTCATGCCTGCGGCATTGCTGTAATCTCCCTGGCACAATGCACTCCATTCTCCTTCACCCTAGAGCTCTTTTACTAAGACTAGCAATATAAAGAGACTTCAAATTGTAAAGTAAGAATAAATTATTATCCATTTTCATGTCCTTTTACACTACCTRTGTGCCGCTGCCTGAGAATCAAATGAACAAATTGCTCTGAAATTATAACGGAAAGGAAAATCATTCTGTATTTACAGACTGAGATTAACCAGAACTGTGAAATCTGCCTTCGTTACTGAATAATGTCTTGAGCCACATCAGGACACCAGCCTCTGTCTTTGGTGAATCTGACTTCGACATTTTCTTCTGAAGGAAGGTAAAGATTGAGGCATCTAAGGGCCATTTATGGTGAAAGACAGGTTTTGGGTTGTATGCCACAGTTCTCAGATACTCAGCACATTGCTGCTTATTTTGTATAAAGTCAGCTGTAATGCTAGCTAGCGTTGAGGATGTCATATTTAACATTTCATTTCTTGGCTCAGTTAAACATTTCAGAGAAGATGCTGCTGACTGTGAAAAGTGAGGAGTGAAGTATTTGTACATGGAACTCAGTCCTGAGTAGATGTTTTACTTAACTTTAAAAAGTTTCAAGATTTTCTTGTTTTGCTAAGTTGAATACTGATATTATTCCAACAGAAACAAGCAAGACTGAGCCTTCCAAGGGCTCAATTTCCTCACCTCCAGCCGAATTCCACATTAAAAGCAGCTCTGAATAGGTAGTGTGTGTATATGATGCAGATCAGAGCAATACAAAGATATCACCTAGAGTTGTACAGCAATATTAGCCGTACAGATGTTCCTAGCAGATATTAGCATACAGTGGTTCCTAGCAGCAAGGCAGACTGTTACACAACTTCCAGCCCTGAACATGATGTGGGTAACTCCACATAGTAGTAGGTAATTTCTCTAACCCACCAACCCAAAGGGCTAATTAAAAAGAAGTATGATTTGAAAAAGCAGCTCATTTTTTTTTTCTGCATGTAATTTTCTTGTAGATTGGAATAGTCTTCTCTCTCCATCCTACTGCTAGGGAGGCAAGTGAGCTTTCAGTGAAGCTGAACCAAAGTGGAAAAATCAGTGAAGAATCAGTGTTCTTTACTATTTAAGCACCATGTACAAATACAGCTTGGAAAAAAATTTGCCTCTGCTGACAGGTGGGAGAGATAGACTTACTTGTGTTGATATAGCTATATGAGAAAGGAGCTAAATTGTTACTTTTCTCTACCATTCAGTATCCATGCTGGGAAGAGAGCTTAATATCGCTATGACAATTAYTCTCCTGTGCATTGCAATATGGCTAGTAGCTCAGCTAAAGAATGTTGTCTCTGCTGAACTAAAAATGACAAATTTCACAAACTCATATTCAATGTCAGTTTATCCTTTGTTCTTCAATTTTTGTAATCCACAAGATTAATCTCCTGGTTAAACTACTTAACAGCTACGGCACATACAGCTTTATTGTTTTTGCATTATCTAGCACATCAAAACCCATGCCAAAACATGGCCACCCAGGCCAAATTTTTGAAAGGGTGTGGCTAGGAACAAGTTTTTCTTTGTGAATAAGGAAGCATTTATATAAGGTTTTGATTAAGACTGGATACTGTGCAGCCAGTGACAAAAATATTAATTTCTCAGATGGTTACAGCAAAATATCTCCTGTTCTGTACCGTACTGTTGGCTGAAGTGGGGAATACAGTTTGTACCCTTATTTTATCTACACCATATGTCAGTGTCCATAGTTCTCCACGTTGCAATGAGTTTACAAAAATGCAAGGTCAGGTAAGGAAAGCCCCAGAATGATACTTTCAGTCACAAATATACCCTGAAGAATTATCAAAGATAAAGAAGAAATTATATATAGACTAAAAAGGTAAAAAAAAGAACTTTGTAAAATGTTTTTATATCACTAAAAATATTTTTTAACCTCCTAATAYCCCCCAGTTCTTCAAGAAGCATAGATCTAAGATCTTTCTAGGAAGAAAATACAAATGATTTTCACTACTACACACATAAGTGACTTCTAATTCCTGTCTTAATTCAATTTCTCAGTCTAATGAGAACTTTCACATCTATATTCTGGAATCAGACACTTCCGTTGCATCAGAGGCTTTATAGAAGTCCAGGTAGATTAGATCTTCCAGATTTTCTTTGTCTCAAAAATGAGACATCTTCTCAAAAAAAGTGAACAAGCTAGTGCGTGTAATCTCCCTTAAACTAGCTTTTTGTTCAGTTGTACCTTTCTATGCTTAACTCATTCTTTTACTGTTTGTTCTACAGTCTCCCCAGCTTTTAAGGTGAGACCAGCAGCCCCCAACCAGTGCCTGCAGCAGGCAGATGTAGGGAAGATCTGGCCCAAGTYCTTTCTTTGCCCCAGACTTTTGCAGAGATCTTGCATTATTTTATTTGCCTGTGGCTCCAGTGGTTATCTATGAAATGGAACTGCCCTTCTTTTCAACAAGGTTGGGAAGAGATTTACAACTGTGATCAGTCGCACCCTATAAAGTACTTACATAAATAGCTGCGTACATGCATTTACATGCACACACCCGGCTTTTTCATTGACATTTTATAGCTTTTACAAACACTCTAGAAAGCACGAGAGTACTAGGCAGTATTTCTTCTCAGGCAACATGTCTGTCTTTGAGTATTCAGGAGGTTGATAGACACATCTAAATGGGTACCAATCAATCAGTCTCTGATAAAGGTTCTGGATGGCCTATAGGAAAGGAAACATGACTTGCAAAACATTTATTACTATGCTGCAGAAAAACTTGCGTGCTTGCACATGCTACCAACTATTGGCTTTGCAAAAGGAGGCAAAACATGAAATTCAAGGCACTTCTGCATTAGAAGAGACACGAAAGGAAGCAGAAGGAATAAATGTTGCAAATGTAGCTGTAGGGGAGAAAGCTATCCTCTTTCCACTAAACAAGTCTGCAGAAAAACACTTGAGATAAGCTTCATTATCATTTTATAGACACTTTTCTAACACAGGTGGGAGTCACTAGCAGATGAAGGGTTTGCTCAAGGTCAAGCAGAGTTTGTCAAAGTCACTGCTAAACCCAGTGAAAAAAATTACATTGAATCCTCCTACAAAAAAGAAAAGAGAGGCTATTTTTTTCTTTTCAAAATGCACATTTTTTCAGAGAACAGTTTTGTGAGGTTTTTTTTTTCAGTTTTTCCATAAAAAGCATGGACAAATGTTTGATTTTTAATTGTGATTTTTTAAGGCCTCGCATTTTTCATGTCTTTCCAGTGTTTTGTGTGGACAATATTGCTTCCCTCTTAGCTGTAGTCAGTGCCAGTAGTGGAATCTGGAAGTACTGATTTCCAGACCCTTACACTTAAGTATTTCATTTTATGCTACAATATTTCAGACACATTATGTTAAAAGAAAAAAAAAAAAAACGCATTAAAAAAAAATAAAAACATAAGAAAAAAAAAAAAAAAAAAACAGAAAAGAAAACTCCCAAAACAGCTCCAAATTATCTACGTAAAGCAAACAGAAATGTAGATGCTGGATTGTGTCCAGGACTCCTGGTTTCCTATGACACAAGAGAAAAGTTAGGGCAGCATGCTGCAAAGAGATACTGAGCCTTTCCAGCACTGATAGACTTCCCACGTCTGCAATGCCGCAGCTACAGAATTAGCTGTCAGACCCAAATTATCTCTACTGCAGGCTCTACTACCCACGTTTGCAAGGCCATAAATCAAGGCTACCCCTGGAGACGGGAGGGGAAAGCTGGGYGCTCCTGGCCTCAGCCCCACACGTACCTCCCACCTCAGCCCCTTCCTCCGTGGCGGCTCCTCTGCACCCGGTTTGATACGCATCAGCCTGTTGGAGTCACTGACGTATCTAAGGGGAGAGAGACCAAGGCTAGAGCTTTGGAAGTGTTATTGCAATCAACTTTTTAGTCTTTCTGATGTTTTGTTTGTTTAGTTGGGTTTTTTCCCTCTCTTGTTTATTATTTTTGTGAAGTAAAGTGAAGTAAGCGACGGATTCAGTCCATGGGAGCTGTTGGAGCAGGTGCTGGTGGGAGAAGAATAAGGTGCCTTCAGAGCTGACTCTTCTAATTAAAAACTGAGGATACTCCAGGAGCAAAGACATAGGCTAAAATAAATATCAGATTTCTGGATTTAAATATTGCTGAGATGTGACCAGCTCAGACAAAAAGTTCATATACAGACTGGTACCTTCAGAAGTAGCTCAACCAAAACAGCAGAACTGAATTCAAACCTGGTTTCAGCCAGGTCCAAAATAAGCATCTTGATCTTACATCTCATTACTTGATACTTGTCTTTGTTGATCCCCAAATTAATGGAAAGGTAGTATTTGTGCTCCCTTTTGATTTTAATTTTTTTTGGCTTCAGAAAAATTGAAGGGTTTCATGGGGGGGAGAAAAATATGTGTGTCTCGGGCTGGGGGGGCTCCTGCATTTCTAAGGAATTACAGTGAAAAAGAAAATTTTAATCGGAGTTGGAAACCTGAACATACATCCTGGTATGAAGGCAGGCAGCTGAAGTGCTACAGCACCATCTCCTGGAAGTTGGACATTCCTGAATTTCTAAAAAGAATTTAATACACAGTCAGACACGTGAAATTTAATGGTCAAATCTTGGGGTGAATTTAATATGTTTTTCTTTACAAAAATGCTTTAACAAAATATGGAGCTAATAAAAACAATTCCCATGACTTACAATCTTTGCAGATATTTTCTCCCATATAGGAGATTATCATCATTGGGCAGTACTTACTCCTTAAATTCAAGCATTTGTTACTAAATCATGAGAAAATGGGAAATCACAAAATTTGACAGTAAAGTTGGTTAGAAATTGTCCTTCAACAAAAGAATTTGTTTAGGTTTTCATTGTTTATGGTGAGATAAATAATAATAAAAATATCTAACTAATTCTGCAAAAAGCATTAAAAGTAGTTTTTAAGTTTTGAGAATTTTTAAATTATCAAGTTCTGCTCTCCTAGAATCATCTTTATAACCTGAAAGTACAAATTAGCCTTTTAAAAAAATGTGATAGTTAATGTGTAAGCRTGTCTTTTAGAAACAAAATACAAGTGATATTTTTCTGCCATAAGGGTTCTTGATGATTTCCTCCCAAATACCTATCAAAATTATTTAGCTGATCATAGCATCAGTCTATGCAAGTTTTTTCCTGAAATCAAAGGTTTTCTTCCATGTTAAGAGAGCAATTTCCCACTCCGGCTGAGGACATGACTTCTTTACTAAACATGCCCTGTTCATCTCCCATTCCGGCTTGGACCCTGTCCCAAGTATGAATTGCCCATCGCTTTCTCCCAGCTACTGTTGGTATATCTACCTGAAATAATGTTGACTCTCACCGCATATAGGATAGTGCAGAGCACAAACTGCAGTCTAAAGAGACCTGAGTGATGCAATTCACAAGCCGGGTTTGGTAGTTCCGCTTTGTTTTCCAGTTCAAATATTTTGTGTTGGACACCCTTACTTTATTTTTGTTCCATATTAATTTTATCTGCAGATGGGTGGACCCCACTTTGAAAAACCTGAGTTTAAGAAGTAGAATTTAGGTGATGCCCTGCATGAAATAATAATTCAGAGGGTCCTCGAAAGGGCTTCCTTTTGCTACAACATGGTTCAGCAATATTGATGAGCGTAACAGACACTCAACAGATCTCAATAGGCTTTACAACAATTTGCCCTCATGTACCACCACTGTGTATATTTTGGTTTTTTAGCCTGAATTCTTCCCTCTTTTCCGCCTGCTCTGTGCAAGAAGCCATGTCTTGTTGAGACACATCCAGAAACAGCTTATGTTTTTGCCGTATTCAGATTTCTGTTTTAAATTTACAGCGTGAAATGTATCAGCCAAGTTTCGCAGCTTCGGGCAGCTCGCTCCATCCTGTGGCAGCACTGCTCCCTGCAGCAGCGCTTCCAGGCTCCCCCCGGGCGGGCTCCAGCCAGCCAGACCCCTGCCCCCAGGAATAATGCGTGGCAACGCACTCCTGCAAAGATCCACACTGTCCGCAAAATCCGTGAATAATGCCACATGTTCTTTAATGCCATTGGCACCCTGTCTATAAACTCTGCACATTCCCTCTGCAGAATGCCTTTTGTAGCCCTTGCCTCGCTGTTACGGCTCACTTTAAGGTGCCGACTTGGAATATCGTCTGGGTGCATCCCCTTACGGCCAGCAAACAGTCCCACAACTGACATGAGTGACACCTCAGAGGCGGCGGGGGCTTCAAATTTTACTCCTCTAAGCGTTTTTGATCCCAGCTAGTTCCACCAAGAGAGGAACTTGAACTGAGCACACAGAGGGTTAATACAATAGTGCATTCAACATGGAAAGTAAATTTCTGTGTAGACAAATAATGAAAAAAACACATTTAAAGACAGCATTTAGCATAGGGCTTTTCCTAATTTATTGCAATAGTGAATGAATCATGGCCAAACACTGAAGTCCTGTTTCATTTAAAAAAATAAAAGAAACAGAGAAAAATAGAACTAGAAGGGATCTCAAAACCCATACTGTTGTAGGATGAGATCAATTATACTTTCTAATTATACTCTAACTACACTTTCTAATTATGGGTATATACTATACCTATACCTCCTAACCCCCAAGCAACCTCTTCCACTGGTTCACTAACTTTATTTCAGTAAGCTTTCCCAGTGTCTGACATGAATGTCCCCTGTTTTTCTTCAATTCCCTTGTTTTTCAGTATATCCCTACCGGATGTGAAAAACAAATTATCCCTTTCCTCTCTGCACCAGCTCCCTACATACTTGAAGCCTGYTATTTTGTCTTCCTTCAGGTTTCCTTTCTTTAGGTTGCCCTGCCCTTTCACTATTTATATCAATATTTTCTCATGCCTCATGCTTTATAGACCTCTAATTCAGCTTCCAGACTCTCCAGCTGATCCATGTATTTCTTGTAGTATGGTACTCGGAAGTATGGTACTCAAAACTAGCTGTAGTGGTCTAGCCAAGYCCTTACCAGTAAAGCAGAAAACTTTTGT
The DNA here is from genome assembly GCA_030449065.1 of Oceanodroma leucorhoa. NCBI lineage: Eukaryota > Metazoa > Chordata > Aves > Procellariiformes > Oceanodroma > Oceanodroma leucorhoa. The sequence continues at coordinate 7,338,930 of JASVER010000047.1, forward strand.
TAGCAATTCTTCTGCCTTGCCTTTTTTTTTTTTTTTTTTGCAGATATGTAGTTATCTGCTTCCTTATATGCTCTTCTGGTATTCTGTCATCAAATGTATGATATATTTTATTATAATTATTATTCAAAATTCTAAAATGAATAAAAGCATACCCTCCAGCTTGAAATCCACAGTCTTCAGTCTTGCATGTGAGCTCTTCAAAGTCAAAGCACTCTTGTCCTTGAAACAGAGACTCGATGCGTGTCAAATATATTAAAGATTGACTTTGTGATGAATGTTACAGTCTAACAAAAAGCTAGAAACCAAATGGGCTGAGAATTTGGTTCCATTTAGAACAATRGCAAAATGCAGTTGGCCTGGGTTTCCATCCATCATACCTGGCTCAAAGGATTTCTAAGCTAACAAGTTGTGCCAGTATCAGCTGTAGATTACATATTTTTATGATTTTTGTGAAATTCCAGGAGAAAGAATGTTGAAACACTGCACATTTTACATATCAAAACCACCTGGACAGCTGTTGCTTCAAGTATTGACATTACCTCATGACAACTGAAATAGCATTGCATAAATCTCTCTAATACCCTTCATGAAGGTCATCAATCATTTTTAAATGTGCATGACACTGAAGTGTAARATAGAGAAGGTAGCATTGCTCCTTCAGATTTGGGGATGCATGGCACTTAGCCACAGCATTTTTAATAAACTCTCAAAAATGAGAGTACATAGTGGTATGATGATGGCCTTGATTTATAACTCAGTTACTTCTCACAATTTTCATATTTTATTTTTAAGCAACTTTACTTGCAGTGTTTCTCATTCTCTACTTTCTGATAGTTGTAAAATGGACTTACTTTAAGATACAGTTTGAAATCACTTCCCGATCAGAAATATATAAGGCACCTGGAAACATATAACTATTATTTTCACATCTAGGCAATCAAGACAGAGCTAAGTAAAAATGGAAGACTTTCCCTAAACAAATAGTTTTATGAACCTTATAGCCCACTATTTGCCTGGTTTAGGAACAGCAGAGGAGGTTTTGTATTGTAACTGTTGTAAGGATCTTGCAATCTAAAACAGACTGGTAAAGAGCAGGGCTTTGGGCTATCTAATAAAAGGTACTGGGAAGAATATCAGTTGGACATATCAGTGAGGGACAATACTAAAATAAAAACGGCATGTCGTTAGATGTGTAACTTATTTCCTCTTTCCTCTTTGCCTTGAAATTATGTCTATGAATTTCCTGCACTTATCCTGATGGGAGTGTTGAGCAGTGCCTGCCTGCAGAGGCAGGGAGCTCCACACATGTCGCTCCTCCCACCCCAGAGAGCCTTGTAGACCATGGACGGACTTGATGGCACTGGCAAGTCCAAAACCCCAGGTGCCACATGCAGATCACCCCTACATCATCTGAGTGGCATGGGGARAGGTTGGTCCTGGTTTACTTCTGTGTACAGAGGTGATGCTGGAGATCACTATGCCAAGCAGCAGGGAACAGGTATTCCTTCTCAGCGGGGTAGTCTGTCTTATGGAGCTAAGGGATCAGGAGATGGGAGGAAAGGAAAAAGCATGCTGAGAAAAAGACACTGCAGCTAATAAAAGGAACAGTGATGAAAATCATTGGTGTGAGAACTGAAAGGAAATGTTATACAGGATGAAGTGCTGGAGTTTGGAAGGAGCCTAAGAATCTCACCCTCCAGCAGGCCCCAAAGGGAGCAGAGATGCTGGGAAGCCCTGCCAAACACACCCCCCTGGAGCAGATGTCCCAAGCTGGCTCATCCCTCCTCACTCCCCTCCTGGCCAGGTAACTCACACCTCCAAGTCTCTGTGAGTGGGAAGTGTATTAGAYCTTAGAGAAATGAAGAAGCAGTTTGACTGAGGAGGAGGACAAAGAGCCTTTTGCGCCCATTGTGCTGAAGGCGATGGCAAGGAAGAGGAGTTTCCATTCATATAAGCACTAAAACYAGGCTGAATGAGCAGGAAGGTCAGTTTTGAGTCATTGGCCCTGGAGATGTGGGGGAACAGACTTGACCACTTAGGGACAGAAAGTAAAACAAGGAAAGGTGGAGGTGAAAACTGTATATAACCAGATGACAGGAAAAGTGGGGAAAAAAAAGGACTTGCTAAAGGAAATTACAAATTAAGGGTCAAAGTGACTGAGGGGAAATCAGGAGAGGACAAAATTGTGAATTTCCAAAAAAGAATAGTGCATCCRTACTAAAAACAGTGTCTCGTTAGGACTGGTGAGAATTTCAGAGAACCTGAAGAGTGGCAATGACACAAAAGGGACAGATTACATTAAATTAAAGACATTAAAGATTTGGGATAAGCTTAGTAGAAAAACAGCAATTTGAAAAAAATAGTCACTGAAACAAGACAGACAGCAGGGACAGGAGTAGTTGCTTTTAAAAGCTGAAAGAGTGCTGCAGTTTTACCAGATTCAGGGAAATCCAGGAAAACTGCTGTCCCCTTTCTCCTCCTGGTTGGAAAACCAGGAATCTGATAGGACAGGCACAAGCAAAGTGAGTTTGTATCAGAAATTGTATTTAGAGTACAAACATACAATATAGGAGGAGGAATGGGAGGAATTAGATTGAGGATGTGGGAACACTCTGAAGTTAAAAATAAAAAAATCCAAAACAGTAACTATTTTTCTGGAATTAAAAGAGCATACTTTTTTTTCTCTCTGTCTGCTGCCTRTGAATAACATTTAGCAACAGCTATTCTGGTCCTTTGCCCAAATGTATACGGAGACCATTGATAGCTCTGCAGTAACCAAACCATTTAAAAACCTCTGTCAGACTTAAGCAAATGAAAATATACTAATGCTCATCAAGGAGAAAAATATGACAGCCAGAARAAAGCAGGAGAGTGTGTACTGCATCTTGTTCTGGAAAATCTATCATACCATAGACATAAATCTGATTTGATGTAGAAAAATAACCATACAGCAAGCTGGAAAAATAAGCTTTGCCACTTTCCTACTTTTTCTTGCAATCTCTCCACATCTTCTTCTGTCATCACATCTTCAGCATCTAGATGATGGATGAAAGACCTGGGTGGATTTTTTAGAATTTGAGATTTTAGGAACCTCTCAAAGGACTTTGCCAAGGTTTMTGACTGAAATAATAATAGTCCTAGTCTTATGCCATGCTGTTTAGCAGTATTTCTCAGAAGATTTTCTAGAATAGGTTTGTTTAATTTTTTTTTTTTTATCAAGAAGTAAGTAACACCTGGCTCACAGGTGGCTTTTCTTTGAAAGGACTTTTCTTTTAAAATATGATTGTAATAGCAGTTGACTAACAATCAGCCTGCTCTGAAGACTACTGAAATCAGCGTAAAAAATCCCAGTACCACTAACCCCAATGGCTTGTCAGACTCAACTGAAGCTTTCCTTTAGATGTCTCTCCATGTTCCCTGCCAAAAACTATTGACCTTGTTTTTCTTCATTTGCCTCATAAAAGGTGCCAACCCAAGAGCTGTGGAAGAACACGTAGGGAGTTTAGATGCAGTCCTGGAGATATGCAGAGGGGCTGCTGCTGAGCTGAATAGAGAAGTCAGTCCCAGAAATGAGTGGGGCCCTGGACAGCCTGTTGTGCTTAAGCACAGAGGTTTAGTCCAGACTGTTCATCTGATCTTAACTGCGGTGGCTCAGAGACAGCCTTCGTGAGGGTTAGCTACCACTTGAGAAATGCTGGTTAGTAAAATGTGACTAAAAACCTTTTCAGGTCATCAGCTGACAGGGTATCGCATTTTGATTTAAAATTCAGTTTCAGCTTTGAAGTATTAAATCAGGGACTTACTTAGGAACCCCCTTTCCSGTAGAAAGGTTGGGAACACTTAACCAGCAACAGATGGCAACAAGAGAGAACTTCATAAGGAAATTGGAATAACCTGAGGTTCAGAGAGTTTACAGGGCTATGCAAAAGAGGGTAATAAGGCTGAGCAATTTCTCCTTGCTGGAGCTGACTCAGCAGCCAGCTCTTCCTCTACCTGYCCTCAGGGGAGCTATGTCCAGACTAGGATCCCAACCGTAAATGCTTTTATCTGGGTCACAGTCTGGATTTTCAGTGAACGTGGTTTATAGCAGAATCCAGAGAGCCAGGAAGTGTAATTTCCTAGAAATCAAATGGAAGAATTACAGGTAGGGAGGGTGGGCTGAGAAGTGTGAGGGAACACAAAGACTTCATAGACACACTAGACATGGAGACTCCAAGAACAAAGAAGCTGAGGTCGGCAGAAGCCCCAGAGAAAGAAAAGGAACACATTTCTCCACAGGGAGAAAGTTGGCTGTGATCTACTATTGCTGGCAGATGGAGCTTCAGCCTCAGCTGGCAATCTATCAAGATTWAAAAAAAAAAGTAGTAAACTGTCTTGGCAATGAGTGGGAAACCAACTGCAGTGCTGAAGGAAGAAAAACCACATGCTCTGACAGCTAAGTGGTTCATGAACCCTGCTCACAAAAGAAAATGAAAGGTGGCAGTGGTTGGTGACTCACTTCTCTCAGTAGCAGAATCATCCATTTGCTGGTATGACCTAATGCTTACGGAGAGGTTCTGCCCAAATCTGGCCTATTGCACAAGTTTGCCAAGGTTCATTCAGCCAGCTGACACCTCCTCCATGTGGCTCATTCACTTGGGAACTAATGCTACTGCTCTAGTAACAAGCTAGAGAAAGCCGTAAGAAACAGCAAGGCTCCTGAAGTGATGATGAGAGAATTGGAGCCTCAGCTGGTGTTCTTATCAATCCCATCGGAGAAGGTAAAAGCCTGAGCAAGGACAGACACATCCTGGAGATAAATATATGGCTATACAGATGGTGCAACTTAGAGGACTTCAGTTTCCTGAAGTGGGGAGGAGGTATTCATAATAGKGTCATAAGAGGGACGAGAAGGAAATGACTGAATCAGTTGTAGATATGTGTAAAGTATTTTGCCTTATATGATGCAGGATGCACATGTTCACTCTGAGATCTGGAATCTGGTGGGAGACAGATCTGTTGAAAGTCTCYAGGGCAATTACAGAAGGAGGAAAGGGCATCTTTGGGAAAGAAATACAACAGGACACAGAGAATGCAAAGCTGGGTATGTTTAATTTAATTTTAGCCTTTTCATACTTAGGTATCTAATTTAAACTRGTCATGCAGGCTCATATTGCAATCAGACCCACCTGTCTTAGACTGCTATTCTAGGGTGGGAAGAATTGCCTCTGGATGAGTCTGTCTCTCTACATRGACTATAGAGGAAACCTAGATAACAAAGTGTCTAAGATAGTTAAAGTCAGATAAAATGATTCTCACTTATACTGTAAATGTAAAAAAGTGCTGAGTAGAAATCAAACCTCTTCTCGATTTGATTCTGATCAAAAAGGAGGAAATGACTGAAAATGGGTAGGGGCAGGCAACTTAAGGGAGAATGATCRGTAAAGTGATAGAATTGATAATTCTTTGAAATGGAGGAGGAGAGAGAACAGTGGAAAAAAAAGGAGAATGGGCTTCAGGAAAACAGATTTTCATAGCTCAGAGAAGTGATTGTTAAGACCCAATAGGAAATACAACTATAGGAAAGAGAGTCCAAGGGAGATGGCAGTTTYTTAAATAAAGATACAAGAAAGATTAATGGCAAAGTCAGTATAAGGAAGAGCAGCCATCTCAGGGACTGATTTAACATTCTAGTTTAAGGGATCCAATACTGTATTCAACAGCCTTGCAAACCAGAAGGGAGGAGTCTGCTTTCACTCCCTCACAAGTTTCTTCCTCCCTTGCCTCTTAGTTTCCCTTTAGTTGTAACAAAAATTAATCTTAGTTATAAGTTCCACCTCAAATTCTCCTTAATAACTAATATATTAACAGTGAGAGTCTAAACTTGGATTAGCTCTTCAGTACTTCACTCTTAAGAAAGAAATGAATATAAAATAAAAACTGGTCAAATGGTTAATGACAAGCATGAAGAATAACATAAAMATGCAGTGTCAATCTCAGAAAGACCAAAACACAGGATAATTTCAGAACAGTTGTTACAAAACAGTAACAAAAAAACAGTAACAAGAAAGCATTCTGTAATTGTTTAAGTAGTAAGATCTAGTCTTCTGCTTAATGGAGCGGGAAGGCTAATGACAGATGTTGCCAATGGATCTGAAGTGGTTTATGTTTTTCTGGCTTTAGTCTTCACCAACTGTGATTAGATAGCTAACACAATTAACATCAATGTCAAAGAAGTATGAAGTCAGCTGGCATAGAAAAAGAGCAGCTTGGAGACTATCTAAATAAGGTAAATGTTTTCAAATCATTTGATACCCTGTTTAAATTCTCCTCAGACTACTTAGGACACTGTGTAGGGCAATACCAGAAAATCTAGTGCTTATGGAGGATATCTGGGTGTCATGRTTTCGGCTGGGCTCCAGAAGACTGAAAAGATAAAATACAGTATAACACATATAAAAAGGGGRAAAGGAATCCTCAGTCATTTATGGACCAGTGGAGCTTAACTTCAGTGCTAGAAAGACACTGGAATAAATAAAGAAAGGTTATAAGTATTCGACACATTGATTTGTAAAGAAAAAACACTGTCAAGTTCATTGAAAGGCCTTTGATGACAGAATAAAAGGCTGTGTGGACAGGAAAGAAGAAATAAATATGACATACCTTTGTTTTTTAAGCTTTTGACTTTGTCTTCTGTCCCAATTTCAGAAACAGGTTAGGAATATGTGGTTAAAATAAATGTGTGCACAGAATTAAATGAGAAAATTAATCCCAGTGTTTARTATTGGTTGTTTAGCAACATCAAGCTGGGAAGATGCATAAAGATGGGATCTATAAGGTTCTGTGGTCAGTCTGGTASTCTCCAGTATCCACATTAAACAACTTGGACAGTAGAACAGAAATATGTTTCTGAAATCCAAGATTGTACCAACCTGGAATKGCAAATACATTAGAGGGCAGGATTAGAACTCAAAATGATCTTGATAAATTGAATACATTCTTGATGTCAAGAATGACATTGAGAAATTGAATAAATKACATGCAATAAATGGGACACAATTCAACAAGGATTTGTGCAAAATATGGCACTGTAAGGAATAAACAAAGGTGAAGTATAAATACAACAGAAAATCAACCAGTTGGAAAAATTCTACAGAAAAAAGGTCTTGAAGCTATGGTGGATCATGCACTAAACATAAATTGATGGTGACATACCTTACAAAAGGGCTAACATCATACTGATAATAATAATAATAAGGTGGAAGACATGTGGTGGAATCCCTTCCACTTAAAATAAAATGTGACTTCAGCCAGAGCTCCATTCTGCATGTGCCCCTGAAAGACACGGCACTTCTGGAGAAGGTCCAGAGGTCAGTGACAAGTCTGGTGAGAAATTTGAAGATAAAGACCTAGCAAGGAAACTTGAGTTAGTTGCTTTGGGGTTTTTGGTTTTGTTTTGGTTTTGGTTTTGGGKTTTTTTTTAGATGCAAATAAAAGCAGTTTTCAACTATACCAAAGTTTACTGAAAAGGAGAAAGAAATGTTTGGTTCTAGTTGTTTTGAATTTTCTTTTTTCGTGAACACTGGAGGTAGAACAAGTACTGTCGGTTTGAAGTTGCAGCAGTAGAAATTTGCATGAAGTTTTCTTACTTTAAGGAGAGGGAAGTACCAGATTAGTTTGCCAATGATGATTATAGAATCCTAAAAGTTTGTGGACCAGGTTAGGCAAACAGCTATTATACACAGTAAGTAGGTAGGTAGGTAGAGATTTTGCCTTAGGTTTAGGCAGTTTGGATTACTTCTTTTGGGTTCTTTCCTACATACTGTCTTTGATTCMATAATCTTTAGTGGATCCTATTCTTTCTTTCTTAGGGAACAAAAATGATTCAATTTTAATCTCTTTTTGTTGCTTCAATCCTGTTGTCAATTACTGTATCCATTTTGAGAAAGATAAATGTGGAGAAGAGTATATAAGAAATAGTCATGACATTGGGATTACAATCTGCTCTGGAAGGGTGCAAGATCTGTGATGGACATAACTACTGCTCCTTTGAGAAACTTTCATCTCGCTTGCAGATGAGGCTCACTAAGGCATGCAGTTATTCCAAAGGAACTGAGTTATCCATAAGCCTAGAGTTAGAGAGTTATTTTTAGGTATCCTTCGTTTAGACTATAGCGTATCTCGAAGGCTTTGAAACCACCATAGAGTTTGGAAGACAAGTTGTGTTGCTGACAGATTAATATTCTGGAGTATGGTATGAAGTTAGTCTATTTGGGGAATGAAAAAAGCATAAATAACTGTTCCTTTTCCTTATCTGTCAGGTAGAGCATTCTTTTGTCAGCAGGATAGGACTGAAAGTTTTACACATGAGCACTTCTGCTTGAAATCTTTGCACATAAGCAAAAAATCTTTTTCACCTGGGAGAATAAAAGTAGAGGGCTACACTCAGTTTTAAATATATACAAAATAATAATAAAAAAGGAAAACCAGGTGCAACAGGAAAGCATTTCCTTTCAGCTCTTTGTTTAGTAGATTTTGTCTCATAAGCTCTAATGAAAAATGTATATGACAAGCCCCTAAAAATGTAATGTTTACTTACAAATTGTGTGCTATAGACAAAAAGAAATTATGCTGCTTTCTTGATTTAATAAAGGCTGATTTCTTGTTTTATGTGAAAAGCAAATAAACACAGGTAGCCTTCTTTATGATAAAGCCTTCTTCAAATAAATAAAAATTAAATTTCGGTTCTAATTACTGTGGAACTGTCTTACCACTCTCCTTTTTTAATACATGTCTTAATCCTATAGTTTCATTGTTACTAAGGGCAGTTTTAATTTTTCTCATGCATGTATGGGAAGAATTCATATTTCAGAGAGGGCTTAGTTGATTTTGTTTATGTACTCCAAGAAAAAGAAATTTAAAAAATAATTAACAGAAAAAACACCAAAGATACATTTTTATGTACCAAGAGAATCTATCATTATATAAAATTATTTCTAACACCTAGCCGCCCTGGTCCATTTACATTCATATAATAGCTGAGGAGGGAAAATTCAAATAAAAATAAGTCTTCAGCAGTCCTTGTAGGTATTTGAACTTTTTCTTCTAATTTCATATGAAACATGGGAATATACTCTAGGCCCTTATAGGCCTTTTTGGTGAACATTTATTATCAATTCTATCTAATGCAAATGTAACATTTAGGAACTAAAAAAATAGAAAACTTGATTGATTAAAGACAGAGGAATTTTTTTTATTACATACATGTTTTATGTGCACTGGAAGTTTAAAGAAATTGATTTTAGGAATCTTTTCAGGGGACAAAAATTTTCATATGTCTGTTCTATGAAGTTGCATGAGGCTTCACCTAGGATAAGTCTGRCAATGATTATATTCATCCAGCATTTACCATGTTAGAGGAAAAAATGGTCCATACCTTTGCTATTCTTTTCAGCTGAGAATGTCTTGCTTTTCGAGAGTGGTATGTACTAGAACTGAACACTGGTTCACTTAAGTGTCGTTTCTTCCTTTGGAAAGCTGGAAAAACAGACCTCAGCTTCTCCCTGGCAAGGTTTTTCAGTGTAAATAATCAATGCCAGTGAAACCAAAGTAGAAGAGCTAGCTAAGCTTAAAGTTGACTTCGAATTTTTCTTACTTATATGATCATCACAATAGGAAAGACTATGGATTAGTTTGACTGAATAAACTCTGTGCACTTTGCAATGCACAAAGGTCTGGAATGGCGACCATTTATTTTACAATATTTTTGCATTATTTCAGTGACATTGCAAGGAAAGCATGAGGATGATACAATCTCCATAATATAACTGTTTGATAAAATTCTCTATACCAAAATCTGTGAAAGACAGATACTAGTGGGGCACTTCAGAGAGACTGTGGAGCAGCAGGGAAGGCGGTCCATGCGTCTGTGTCTCTTGGGCATTGAACAGGCAATGTCAGTGGTTCTAGAAGTCTGCTGAGTGCATTTAAGGTAGATTTCTGCTTTCAGGTTTCTAGTGTAATTGACTCAAAATTAAGGCAAAATGCTGAGCATATACGAAATTCTGGGCACCTCCATCCACAGAATCACACATTCACAGAATCACAGAACTGATGAAGCTGGAAGGCACCTCTGGAGATTGCCTAGTCCAATCCCCTGCTCAAAGTAGGGTCAGCTAAAGCAGGTTTCTCAGGACTGAGTCCCATCAGGTTTTAAATATCTCCAAGGATGGAGACACCACAACCTCTCTGAGCAACCTGTTCCAGTGTTCAATCAGCCTCACACTGAAAAAAAAATTTCTGATGTCTCAACAGAATTTTCAATATTTCAATTTGTGCCCATTGCCTCTCACTGGATAGCACTGAGAATCATAGAATCATAAAATAGTTTGGGTTGGAAGGAACATTTAAAGGTCATCTAGTTCAACCCCCCTGCAGTGAGSAGGGACACCTTCAGCTAGATCAGGTTGCTCAGAGCCCCATCCAACCTGACTTTGAATGTTTCCAGGGATGGGGCATCTACCACCTCTCTGGTCAACCTGTGCCAGTGTTTCACCATCCTCATTGTAAAAAATTTCTTCCTTATATGTAGTCTAAATCTACCCTCTTTCAGTTTAAAACCATTCCCCTTTGTCCTGTCGTGACAGGCCCTGCTGAAAAGTCTGTCCCCATCTTTCTTATAAGCCCCCTTTAGGTATTGAAAGGCCACAATAAGGTCTCCCCGAAACCTTCTCTTCTCTTCTCTTCTCTTCTCTTCTCTTCTCTTCTCTTCTCTTCTCTTCTCTTCTCTTCTCTTCTCTTCTCTTCTCTTCTCTTCTCTTCT
>JASVER010000047.1:7349925-7457708 GCA_030449065.1 Oceanodroma leucorhoa
GGGCAGAATCACCTCCCTCGACCTGCTGGCCATGCTTCTTTTGATACAGTTAGCTTTCTGGGCTGTGAGCACACATTGCTGGCTCATAGAATCATAGAATCATAGAATCATTAAGGTTGGAAAAGGCCTCTAAGATCATCGAGTCCAACCATCAACCCAGTACAAATGCCCACTAAACCAAGTCCTGAAGCACCTCATGTCCAACTTTTCATCCACCAGGACCTCCAAGTCCTTCTTGGCAGGGCTGCTCTCAATCCCTTCATCCCCCAGCCTGWATTGATACCAGGGGCTGCCCCGGCCCAGGTGCAGGACCTTGCACTTGGCCATGTTGAACCTCATGAGGTTCACACAGGCCCACTTYTCGAGCTTGTCCAGGTCCCTCTGGATGGTATCCCATCCCTCAGGCATRTCAACCACACCACTTAGCTTGGTGTAATCTGCAAACTTGCTGAGGGTGCACTCRATCCCACTGTCTATGTGATTGATGAAGATATTAAACAGTACTGGTCCCAGTACGGACCCCTGCAGGACACCACTCGTCACCGATCTCCATCTGGACATTGAGCCATTGACCACTACACTCTGGATGCGTCCATCCAACCAATTCCTCATCTACCGGACAGTCCACCCATCAAATCTATATCTCTCCAATTTAGAGAGGATATTGTAGGGGATCGTGTCAAAGGCCTTACAGAAATCCGGATAGATGATATCTGTAGCTCTTCCCTTGTCCACTGATGTAGTCACTCCKTCACAGAAGGCCACTAGGTTGGTCAGGCAGGACTTGCTCTTGGTGAAGCCATGCTGGCTGTCTCGAATCACCTCCCTGTCCTCTATGTGCCTTAGCACAGATTCTAGGAGGATCTGTTCCATGATCTTCCCAGGCACAGAAGTAAGGCTGACAGGTTGGTAGTCCCCAGGGTCCTCCTTTTACCTTTTTTAAAAACGGGTGCAATATTTCCCTTTTTCCAGTCACCAGGGACTTCGCCTGACTGCCATGACTTTTCAAATATCATGGAGAGTGGTTTGGCAACTACATCAGTCATTTCCCTCAGGACTCTGGGATGCGTCTCRTCAGGTCCCATAGACTTATGTATGTTCAGGTTCCTCAGGTGGTCAYRAACCTGATCTTCTCTTGCAGTGGGAGGCACTTTGCTCCCCCAGTCCCTGCCTTGTGGTCCATCCACTCGAGAGGTGTGGGAAGAGAGGTTGCCAGTGAAGACTGAAGCAAAAAAGTTGTGGAGCACCTCAGCCTCCTCCCCCTCCATTGTTACCAGTTTGCCAGTTGTGTTCATCACRGGGGGTACGCTTCCTTTGATCTTCCTTTTCTGGCTGACATACCTGTAGAAGCCCTTCTTATTATTCTTTGYGTCTGTTGCCAAGTTCAGCTCCATCCGTGCCTTGGCCTTCCTGACCCCATCCCTACACAATTGGGCAGCGTCCCTATACTCTCGCCAGGATACCTGTCCCTGCTTCCACTGCCTGTGCATTTCCTTCTTGCCCTTTTGAYTGACCAGCAGGTCTTGACTCAGCCATGCTGGTCTCTTGCCTTCCTTGCCTGATTTCTTACACCTGGGGATTGAGAGCTCTTGCGCTCTATGGAAAGTGTCCCTAAAGATCTGCCAGCTCTGTTCTGCTCCTTGTCCCTGAGGGCAGTTTCCCAGGGGGTCCTATTGACTAACTCCTTGAACAGCTGGAATTTTGCTTTCCTGAAATTCAGGGTCCTGACTTTACTCTTCACCTGACTCATATCCCTCAGGACTGCRAACTCCACCAGTGCATGACCACTGCAGCCCAGGCTGCCTCCAATCTTGACGTCACTGATTAGATCACTTGCGTTGGTGGTTTTCAGGTCCCGTATTGCATCCCTTCTGGTAGGGCTGTCTATYACCCGGTTTAAGAAGAGTCTGGCTGTGTCTTCTCATCAGGTATTTATATACACTGACAAGATTGCCCCTGAGCCTTCTCTTCTCCAAGCTGAATCAGCCTTTCCTCATGTGTCAGATGCTCCGCTCCCTTCATCATCTTCGTGGTCTTTCACTGGGTCTGCTCCAGTATGCACATGTCTCTCTTGTACTGGAGAGCCCAGAACCAGACCCAGCACTCCAGATGTGATATTCAGGGCTGAAYAGGGAGGAAGGATGACTTCCCTTGACTTGCTGGCAATGCAACCTTAACGCAGGCCAGGATGTCATTGACTTTTGCCTCGAGGGCACATTGCTGGCTTGTGGTCAACTTGGTATCCAACAGAACCCCCAGGGCTTTCTCTGCAAAGTTGCTTTCCAGCTGGCTGGCCCCCAGTGTGTACTGGTGCATGGGGTCATTCCTCCCCAGCTACAGGACTTGGCATTTCCTTTTGTTGAACTTCATAAGATTCTTGTTGGACCATTTCTCCAGCCAGTTGAGGTTCCTCTGAATTGCAGCACAAACATCTGGTATTTTAGCTACTGCTCCCAATTTTGGAASCATATGGATATAAGCTGACGCCATGGATTTATGTGCAGTATTGGTGGTTCTCCTAAACACAGAGACATACGTACACACAAACATAGATATTATGCACTAGAATATATAGAATAGGCGCATAGGCAGTTGGACTAGATGATTGTTGTAGGTCCCTTCCAACTGAAATATTCTATTCTATTCTATTCTATTCTATTCTATTCTATTCTATTCTGTTCTGTTCTGTTCTGTTCTGTTCTGTTCTATTCTATTCTGCTCTGCTCTGCTCTGCTCTGCTCTGCTCTGCTCTGTTCTATACATGTATATACACAAATGTGTGTGGAGGGGTGGGTGGGTGTATATATATATATATATATAAAAATACAAACATTGATATCCACATAGGTGTACCTTAGGTGAGGTAAACAAGTTCATGGGGTGTGAATAGATTTTAGGTAGCTGAATCTCATTTTAAGCACATTTTAGAAATTGTCAGTCCCATCCATATTCTACAGAMAATGGAGATAAACATGTCTATGGACAGTGAGGCTCCCCCCCAATCTGATCACCAGCACACATCAACACTCTCCTAGTCCTATCAGTTCTTCAGAAAGTCTAGAGATTACTGTACATAGTATCAAGGTTCATTGAAGCAAACATATACTCTCTGTCAGCCAGCTGAGCCAAATGTACCTACCTTGACAGGAAACTGTTGGAAAGATGGTGTTAAAATGCCTCTTTGCCTCTACCCAGTGCAATGTGAAGGCAAAACTCCTTTTAAAAATTCTCTGCACTGCAAGAATTGTACAAGCTGTTAGGGTTAGATATTCAAAATTCAGAAGTCAGTCCCACTTTGATGAGCATTTTAATTAAATGGTACCTAAAGGTGAACTGACATTCTTGAATGTCCCTTAATAGGACATTCCAACCAACACCAAATCTAGAAAGTAAGCTGTATTTAACGTCCTTAGTAAAAGGGTTTGAACGACATAGCCACAGCAGGAAGTAAAACCTGGGTTTATATAGAAGCAAGCGGATGAKTAGACTGAAATAGATTTAGAGACAGGATTTAGGCAGAATGGAAAGAAAAGATGTAGATGGGTAGACACAGTGCAGAGATGGAGAGATGAAGAGATAGATACAGCAGATAGATTCTCATGAAATAGTCTTTCCGTGTTTGGTGTGCAGCTGCATAGCACCTGCCTGACATTTACAGCAGATAGCTTTTATTCATTTCATGGGATATTCATCAAAATGTGGTTGAGAGATGGAGAAAATTCCAAGTATGTGTCATCACTTTACTGGCTTGTGCAGCTGTTTCCTAAAGCACACAATGATGTTGTGTTGTTAAGGAAATACACTGTCACCCTGCTGAACAAATAAAGCATTTAGTTTTATTGAGTAACATTACAATAATGATGGGAGATAATAGACTAAAAATACTGTTTATTCAGTGAGAATAGACAAAAACTTTACTGTCCATGAAAGAATCACTTCATGTACAGAAAATAAAAATTGTGTGATTTATTTAGCTAATATTAATTAATTCAAGCTACCTTTTTAATAGTACTTGTGTGAAATACTTACTGACATAAGCTTTGACCAAGGATAAGAACCGGCAAGCATCCTCAGCGGCAGAACTCAGCAGCAGAAATAGCAGAGCCCAGACTACTGGAACCAGAGGACTGTATCTGYTGAGTCTAACAGATAGCAAATAATTATGCCAGGAAATGCATAAGCCTAAGATAGATAGGGAGTTTTGTTAATGTTGTTGGGATATTGAATTCATAAATTTCTGATCGTATCAAGGGCTCATGTTACCCTTTCCCAGGAATAAACCTGTCTTGATTTTACATTTTTATAAGATGCTAAATATTTCTCAAAACTGATGCTTTTAGAAAGCTTTATTTAAGCTATTTCTGATGATGATGATATTTCATCCAAATCGTCTAAGCCACAACCCCACAGGACTAGACTGTTAATTGTATGGGACCCTTCTGCACAGGCAAATCTAGCCCAATATCACAACATTTTCTTCCTTTTTATTTTATTTCTTTAGATCTTGTAACTGTTGCAAAAGAAAAAGAAATCCTCCATAGTATTTCCTTTCAGAGGGACAGCTGGGACCCATTTGCTGGTAGCAGTTTCATTCCTAATAATTCTTCATAGATTTTTCTTATGTTTGAACCTACATTTTGAGGCTCTTACTTGAACCAAAAAGCTCAGGAAAAAGATACAGGTTTTACATGGTTTGTATGTGAGACTGTGTGTTGGTCCAGACTGGATCAAAAATCAGACTTAATTTCTTTTCACATGTGCTTCACTTGCCTCATCCTGAGCCTGTCCCCAAACTCCCATACATCTCAGCTGCCCTTCTGGAAGAGTGACCAGAGAGCACCTTGCACCACATGCTGCCCCATGCTAGCTCAGTGCCATTACTGCACAAACCCCATCCTCGGGCTCAGAAAAGCATTCACTTGAGGGCAGTCTTGAAGTACACAAAACCTACAAGACAGCTGTGGGATGAAAGCAAAGGTAACACCTTACTGGCCCAGGATTTCCCAGCAAACTGGTATGAGCTCCCCTTGCCTGGCTAAAGGCCAATGTGCAAAGGCAGGACACCAGCGATATGTGATGTGTTATACCTGCCTTTCTGGAACAAGGACTTTAATGGGGCTGGGAGCCAGGAGAAATAAAAAGAGGAAGGCTTCGACAAATCAGAGAGGGAAAAACAGTGTTCAATAGATTTATGATGTTTACTTATTTATTGAAAATCTAAAAAAAAAAWAGTCTTCTACGAAGAAGCTGCTGCAGAGGGCTGAATGCTGAACTACTGACGTAAGCCCTTAGGACGATCTCTGCAGTCACAGCTACGGTGACATGCAGTTACTGAACCCATCCAGGCCATCTGTGGTGGCAGCTGAAGAAGGGAGTTGAGATGCACTGTTGTAATTTATGGAGAAAGCTTCAGAGCTCCCTGAGAGCCCTCACTGTTCTAGAGGCAGCCCTAACCACTGCAACCACAAGATTTTCTAACTTGAGCACTCGGTAGCATCCTCTCAACTAAAAGGATAGTACATTCAATTCATAATGCAAACTGTCCATTGAAGTCTCCTACAGCTAAGTAAGGAACTCACGAGGGTTGGAACATTTTAGGCTTTGTCCTTTAGAACAAAGTTGTTAAACTACGACCTCATGGTGCCTCTGTCATTACCATGGCCTAGATCCAAAGGCAATTGAAGTCAACTCCTATAGACTTCAGCGGGCTTTGGAACAAGCCCTCTTCCACTTCAGCACAAGGCTATTTTTAATGAATCAAGACAGACTCATCAGAATCCGTTTTGGCCTTTAAAAACAGAGTGTACTGTTGCACTGGAACTGAAAGTCTCATCATGACGCTTGGCTATGATATCAGGATGGAAGGAGAGATAAAAGCCCTTTTCTTGCAACAAGCTGCTGCTGCTGAAGCTGCCTTTTTTCTTGTTTCTTGTTGCTAAAATAGCAGCGCCATTGTTTGCTTTCATTGGTCTCATCTTCTGGGATTTGGAAATCCCTTCTAGGGGAGGGGAGAACAACCCGCAAGCACACACGCACACAGAAACACACACACAGACACACCTGTCTTCTGTGCTCACTGCTGTCTATATTTCTGGAGAGATATTTTATCTTCGTTGTCTACAAGTCACTGGTTGTCTATTCAAAATAAAAGTTTTACTTATTTATAATCCAGGATAGATTTCCCAGAAGAATCCACTATCATATTGCTCTGCACAAGCACTTTTTCGATTCCTTAAACATGTAGCAGAACAATGTTTATACTACTTTTTGTGCTCAAGGGAGATTTTTTTACTTTATTGCCTTTAGTTTTCATAGTGTGTTGTCCTGTCTTAAAGGATCAAACAATTTCATTGTAACATAAACAGGAGATACTGATTAAAAAAAGAAAAAAGAGGAAAAAAGAGAGGGATATTTCATTTGTTGCTATGTTACTACAGAGCAGCTCCCCCTACAATTAAAAGAAAAAAACAACAAAAAACAAACTGGATTTTTCAATCATATTTCTATCTCATTATGATATCTTACAAGCAGTGATAGTTTGCATTTCAGACAGTAATTAATGATAGATGTTGACTGTCATATGTACAAAAGAAGAAAATTCCATTTAATAAGTAAAATATAAAACTGCAGAATGATCTCTGACTTGATATTTCAAAATCTGAATAACTTCTTAGAGTATTATGTTTTATAATATTCATTTCATAAGAAATGCATTGTTCTAAATCAGAATAAGAACACATTTCAACGTTATGATTTCTTATTCAAAATTAATTACAATTTTCAGCTGGCTCTGAACTGTGAGAGTAGTAGAGAGTAAGAAGACCTGTATTCAAGACCGAAAGGTCTTTATCTTGCTTGATATTAACAGAACTCATAAGAGGAAATATTCTGAGCTTTCAYTGAGCTCTGTGGATGGAAGTCACTACAGAAGTAGAAAGTGTTGTTATTAAAAAGAACAACAGTGATTTCAGGTCCTGAGCCAAAATGAGCCAGGATATGGAAAGAGCCCAATCCAAAGCCCTCTGGAGTCAATCAAAGTCTTTCCGTTGCTTGCTGTGGAGCTTGATTCAAATTGTGAATTTCTCATGGTGACATCTGTGCGTCCTTCATTGATGGATGTAGTGAAACAGTGCTGGAGACGATCACAGATAGATGGCATTGCTGCAAAATGACAATTTCCTGGCTTTGTGTAGCATTCCTTCAGTTTTTCATGCCATTCTTTGAATGTCATCATTCATCTGTTTCCCATGGCTCCTTTCTGTTTCCTACTTTGATTTATTTCTCTCTCTTTTTTTTTCTTTCACAAGATAAAGTAATAACACATACAATCAGATATAAAACATTATTTTGGAATAGGACCAGTCAGACTTTATACTCTGTTTTACTCTGTAGTGTTTTGTTTCTTTGCAACTATTGAGATTGCTTTTTTCATTCCATACAATACAATACAGGTAAGAAGGGTGGAAATGAAGTACAGTATTGCATTTGTGACAACCTGAAGARTAACACCTTCCCTCCTCTCCCATGCAAGATTAAATTATGAGTCACATCTTTTCCTGCCACTCCTCTGTATGTAAATTCTGYTGCTATCTACATTAGAAATATGCAGGAAAAATGAAAGTGCAGCTGTCTAGCTGTCTCCTTGCTTTTCACCTCATAGGAAAACACATTAATAGGATTTTGTTCCACTGCTTTGGGAGTAGGGGAGAGTTTAGGCCCAGCTGGGGTCTACCAAACACGTGCGATATTGTGTGAGATCAATCTGTGTAAGGCTTGCATGAGTACTACCAAGCCTGACTACTGGTCCTCAGTGCATGTATTGTTCTGCAATATAATTGTCCAGCTCCATAGCTAGCCCAAAGGGACTAAGGAAGAATATAGTACACACCTGGAAAACAGTAACTTGCCAGTATGTCCCTGGGAATGTTATCTCCACTTTGATTTACACAAAGTGGGAGCAGGAACAATTTGKTTTTGTGCAGTATGGATGTGTAGGTTTAGAAAGGGTCTCTAGATTCTGAAAACACCATGGTATGGCAGGCTTTTGAGAGATTATTTCACTCCACTAAAACAATAAGAAGACAAAGAGAGTAGAGATTTAGTCTATTGACTTCCCCAGTAAGTCTGACCTGGCAAACAGCACTGYCTGCTCTTTCTTTCCCTTCCTAAAAAACTTTCCCTAAGCGCTGCAGCCGATATTTGCAAAGACAGCAAGTCTTGCTGCCAACCAGAGAAGTATTTAGTTCTGTTTTAAATCTAGTCAACCTGGCACAACCAGTGTGCCAAACTGTCCTGCTGTTTAGTGATCAAAAYGAGAATAAGGTTATTGAATGTGTCTACATCAGATCTTACTTTCTGGACAAGTAAACTTGTCTTCTATTGCAGGTTTGACATAGGCCTTTGAAACAAGGCTTTCCCTTACCTGTATTTTTGCCTAAATACCCTTTTCTCAGTGTCCTTTTCTTTCTTTAGCTCTCTTCATTCCCAAGCTTTTGTTGAAACTATTTCAAAGCCAGATATTCTGCCCTCTTAGTATCTTTTCTCAAAGCCTCTATAAAACTGAGCCCGTTGCACAGGGTGGTCTGTCCTTTCATTCTCACTGCCTTTATTGTGGGCTGTTAGAGGGGCAAGGAAAAGCCTCTTCCATTTTTTAAGCAAGACTTTACCTCTTTTGTTCACAAACCGCCACTTACTAATGATACACCCCCGTAATCATGTGAAGCAGCCACCGGGACAGACTCAGACTGTCTCCTGCATATGCTATCTGGTGTACTTGCTGCCAGGGAGTGAGGTTTTGGTAGCCTTCCTGTATTATAAAACACCTTAGGGGCCATAATGACTCACCCAAGTGTCCAAATACACCTCTGAACTTTCCTGAAGGTTTGGAGAAGGTGTTACTTGAATGGTTATTGATAACACAWGGTCTTACCATGGATTTAGAGTTCTTGGACAGCAGAGTTCGGAGAGGTTTCAGGAGGTCCCAATCCATCACTAGCACACCCTTCCTATGACATATTTGTCCAACCTGGTATTAAAACCTCTAACACTGGGAAACCCCAAAATCTTTAGCCTGTTCTGGGGCTTCACTAACTTAGCCATTAGTAAAACTTTGTTTATAGCTTCATTCTCCTTTTTGCAGGCTAAAGCCACTGTTTACCCGTCCACTACAGACAGAACATGCCTCAACCATCCAACATCTTGCTCTGAGGAAAAGAAAGCAGCTCAAACATTGCAGGATAGTGTGCTGTACTCGGAAAAGGTGAYAGTAAATGACAAAGCCCTGCCAGGCGAATTTTGAGATAATCTTTGATTTAGACATATAAAGTACATATTTTCAAATGACTTCATAGCTCCTGGTTCATAACTCAGAAGATTACGGTTTAGGTTTTCAAGGGCTGAATACCTGCAGATACAAGCAATTGGCTGSGGAGTGACCAGTTTTCAGGTGGAAACTCAACAGCTACCCAGCTGTTAGAAGGACTGTCCAAGCTGAAGAGAGCTGAAGAAATCCCTTGCTTTTGTCATACAGCCAACATAGCCCCCTGTGCAGCTGGGATTGCAGGCTACAGCCCACCCAACAGCCAGGAGCTGGGGCATCCTCTCGAGACATCTTCTCATTTGCTCTACTCGGCTTCTGGTGTGGAGGGTTGCAATAACCCTCCTCAAATGCCACATATACTTCAGCAGCCTTGTAGGCCGCTAATTGCAGAATCCCCAAAACACTCAAGTGACTAAAAAATAAGCTATCTTTATTTTCATTCTGTTCCCCAGAACCTTGTCACTTTGAGTTAGAAAGGGACTTAGAGTACAAAATGAAAAATAAAAAAAAAGGAATATGTGTTTCATCCTAGGTCTTACTACTCCAGAAATAATATTATTGATCATGGCCTTCAGATTTAAGAGGTTATGTTTTCAAACAAAAGTGACTCTAAGATATAAGTGTGAGCCTTGAATTTAGCCAAAATACATTAGAGGTAAGACTTGYCAAAAATATGTTAATGGCAACAGTAAGAGAATTTAGTTTGACTTGTATTTTTTGAACTTCATTTTCATTAATAAAATATAATTTTGGAATATCAAATTGCTAARAAACAGATAAATACTTGTGTTAAGCAAGTCTTACGAGAGTTACACCATATGAAGAATTATTATTTAGCACATTTTTGAATAAGAAAAGATCGAAGCATTCATTCTTCATCAGGATTTTTGAATGTAACACACCCATCTATTYTTAAACTGATGAATTGCTCTAAAAACAAAGATCAGTCAGAAACAATAAACCAAAGGGGACTATAGACTACTTATAAATATTCAAAGTGAAGACATATGGCTTCTGGCATTGGTGTTCTATGGTTATGCTGGAAGAGAGAATGGAAAGAAGGAGTGTTACCTAAAATGATATTGATTTAAACTGTGAATGTCCTGATATGGACCTTTTTATATACGGGCTACATCTAGATATATGAAATTGTGGACTGTTAGCTGGAAAAAGTACACCTGAATAGCTGATGGGTATAAACAACAATAAACAGAAGAGTCATAAAGATGGCCCCATGTGTTTTAGGTGAGTCTGCTGCACAGAGAGCTCAGCTGACTGCTTCTAATCAGAGTTCAGAACAGAAGACACAAAAGCTTAACCATTTGCCATTTTTACTCTTCATCAAATTCACTTTGCATTTGCATGTATGGCTGGATCAAGTTCATTGTTTCTACTTTCTCCAGTACTGGGTGCTTCCGTCAGGAATTCAACTGCTGAAATACAGAGGKTGTGCAATACTCTTTCTTTTCCCAAAAAGGTTTCTTGACTTTTTTTTTCTTTTTCACAGAAATAACACTTGAAAACAGCAAGTGTATCCTATCAGCTCAGGAATCAGAATGGGAATTGACCTGTGTAGTAAACAGTCAGGAACATAACCCTCTAACCAGTCCCACAAAAACAAACACACAAAAGAAAACAGAAATAAAATCATCTCAGGAATTTTAAGCAGCTAAAAGTTATTCATCTCAGATTGCAATTTTACAGTGACTTCAGTGGTTCTTCTGATGGCCTGCTAAATGAACATGTGGAAAAGGATCCCAAAGCTCCAGTGTCGGTTCTTGGGAAGGGAAGAACCAAACGACTTCTGGAGGAAACGCCCATACCAGCCTTCAGCCAGGCTGGCTTGGACTACCGGGAAACCAGCCCCATGCTCCTTCAACATCACTGGACTGAAACAGTGAGAAGTTCCTCTCATCCCTCTTGGACACCAAATCCAGAGACAAGTCTAGATCTCACATAACTTGTGAGATAAGCCCCCTCTGGAGGTAACTGTTTCCTTCCATTGAATGTGATGTGAGACTTTGCTGTCTAGCTATCTAATTTGTAGACATCCAGTTTGGGTGAGATAAAAAACTGCAAAAATTGGGGTGAGAAACTCAGTTTTGGGCTCTTCACCACAGCTCTGTGAAAGGAATGAATGAATAACTTTGCAGAGCAATAGAAATGAAGCACACMAAATGTAAATACTGGGAATCTATATGTATGTATGTAAGAGGGACAGAGAGAAAAAGATTTTGAAGAAATAAGGCTGCCTTGCAAATCTCTATTTCTTTTAAACACATTTTCACTGTTGCTACCTATATCCCACTCCCCAGACTGAAGTGGGAAGGGAACTTGCTGGGCTACTGCAAGGGTTTGTTGCTTGTTACTGGCCACTGCTAGAGCCATTGCTGCTGTTTTGATGCAACTTCCTTTGTTGCTTTTTCAGATCAGAAGTTTCTCCAAGATATTTAAGGATTTGCTTGTTTAGTAGAACAAAAGTAAAAGAAMGAAGATGCTGAATAAGATAAAACAAGTGACTTTATGGTTGCCTTTTGGGTCCGTTTCTCGACTGGTCTTAGCATTTGCTTCTAACACTGAATGCAACAAAATGCTCTTAGAAACCAAGGATGGGAAAATCAGGGTCAGAAACTTCGCAAAGGAGGTATGCAGCTGTATTTTATTGGAAAGACATCAGGACCCTATCAGCAGGGCCAGCATAGGCTGGGATCTAAAATCCCAGTCTCCTACGAGARGCAACAGTTCCCAGCCCTGTCTCCTGAGGTGTTTGAACCTCTCATCAATGGCACGTTGTCTGTCTGAGAAGCAGTGCCTTCAGCTTCTGTCAACTTCCCACCAGCATGCTTAAACTTTAATTTGGGCAGGAAAAATACTGACTGGCACAACACCCTTGAAAGGGTGCCAGTCCCCGATTTCAGTCCACCTTCTTCCAAGGTCAAATTCTTCTCAATTTCCAAACTCATTTCATTCAGTTTTATCCCTGTGGTTGAGAAGAGTTTCCCACAGACACCTTTGGAACTGCTTCATCATTCTTTATATCGACATAAATCTTAATAAATGTTAAGTGATGAGATGCTAAAATTACAGTATCACAAGGTTTGGTTCTTGAACTTGCCCTGCATGAAGATGCAAAATGCCCCCTCTCTGGTGACCCTGGCTGGAGTGCTGAACGAAGGCTGGAGTGCTGAACGAAGGCAAGTCTATTTGTGCTCAGCCAGGTGGGACTGCTGCTACCACTGAGGGAAAGTGCCCTGCCAGCAGCCCTGACTTGAGTAGATTTGCATAGCGGGTGCAAAGTAACCCTGATGCGCACTTTTCTATACATAAAGTTTATCAAACACAGTAAGAATATTCTATTTCATAGAATACATGGGTATTCTATGAAATTGAGTATGCATGTTTTTTCACACAAACATTTTACACCTGCTCAATTTGCATTTGGTGTTTTTTCTCCTTTCACTTGCATTTGCATGGTTTCGGGTTTGTTTGTTTGTTTGTTTGTTTTGTTTTTTTTTTTAATTATGCTGCTGTTTGTTTCCCTTTTTTATTAAATACAGTGTCCTCTTGTATTCTACTGGACGCCTCTCCCCTGGCTCTTTGTCTGAGCTTTTGTCCTTGCCTCCACTGTGAATCTGCTCTGCCAAGTTTTCAGCTGACATAACATTGCTCATATCCAGGATGTTACTGGGCTCCTACTGCTTTCCCACTCCTGGTTAACTATGGTTTAAACATACAGACTCTCTTCAGCTGCCTGCAAGGTCTGACTGTTTTGCTAACTRGGACCGCATTTTTCAGAAGTGGCAATTTGGGAGCATGCTCCTGGGAGAGAGGGGTCACTGGTACACGTCAGTCCTCCTGATCACTGCTTGCTTGCCAGTCCATATGGAAAAAACCTGGGTCTCATTATTTCTGTGCATAAAAGAAACACAGTCATTTAGAACAATATCCAAAATAAATGGCAATAGTAATTTGTGGAACTATCTGAAAACATGCTAGAGCAATTCAGATGCTATAAATCCTCCAGTATCATCTGTGGCTATAAACAAGGATGGTTACAGGCAGTACAGATACAAAACACAGAAAGAGAGCCACAGCTAAAGCATTACTCCTCAGAGTAATTGAGGACTAGTAAATCTGTTTGCTTCCTTGTCTCTTACTCACTCTCCATTAGCCTCCCAGGTTTCTTCAGAAAGCTGATCCTAAGGTGGTATCACACACCAGAATGTCTCCATCCTCCACCTTGGGGAAGTGTCTACACCCCCCAAATATTTCTGTTGAAGAAGTGAGTGAGTAACTTCCCTTCTTCAGAAACGCGGCTAACAGKCTTTGTTTATCTCTTTGATGCTCCATATGTGGAGACAAGAGGAGTCGGGAAAGGTGCTGGACTTCTTTAATACATCTGGTACGTGGATCAATTCTCCAACACTCTGTCTGGATGACATGTGTCAATGTGTTCTTTAGTGCTTGTTGCTACTTTTCCCACGTTCTTCCTCAGTTGTTGCAATGAGTAGCTGTTGTTCTGACATCGAAATTAGTCACAATATTGAGAGATTAGTTATGCAATACCACCGATCCCTGATGCCAAAGTCTGGGGTGGCATTATCTTCTGGAATTTCCACTGTCATCAGCGCATCTTGTGCAATAACTCCTAGAAATTGAGACCACAGATGCAAATAAGGGTGGAGAGACTTACAGTCAAAGTGCCCTCCAAGTAGTTCTGACTGCATGCAAAGGCTTGAACGACAGTGATGTTCACAAGCCTTCAGGACTGCCTAGTGCCTAACTCCTGAGGGGTTATCAGCTTAGTTCAAGGYCTTCTCTTGCATTCTTCATTTACTCAAGAACTAAATGCACAGTAACACCTGAATATAGCTTTTTCTTTTCCACAGATGGATATAGATTTCCATTGCAATAGAAATTAGCATTTCTGCTTCCATTTAAAAAGAAAGAGAATATCCTGTTTAGCCAATGGTAGGTTGTTTGTGGCTACCTGATACCTGGAACATGTAATTCAGGAGTGACTTGGCACAAAGGAAATAAGCTGCATGCAAAACATTTCACACAAACAAAAGAATAAAAAAGCAACRCCTTGTTGGATTTATTACTACAAGGACATTGAGGTGCTGGAGCRTGTCCAGAGAAGGGCAACGAGGCTGGTGAAAGGTCTGGAGAACAGGTCTTCTGAGGAGCAGCTGAGGGAACTGGGGTTGTTTAGCCTGGAGAAAAGGAGGCTGAGAGGAGACCTTATCGCTCTCTACAACTACCTGAAAGGAGGCTGTAGAGAGGCAGGTGTTGGTCTCTTATCCCAAGTAACAAGTGATAGGACGAGAGGAAATGGCCTCAAGTTGCACCAGGGGAGGTTTAGATTGGAYATTAGGAAAAATTTCTTCACCGAAAGGGTAGTCAGGCATTGGAACAGGCTGCCCAGGGAAGTGGTGGAGTCACCATCCCTGGAGGTGTTCAAAAAACGTGTGGATGTGGCGCTTCAGGACATGTTTTAGTGGGCATGGGTGCTGGGTTGATGGTTGGACATGATGATCTTGGAGGTCTTTTCCAGCCTTGGTGATTCTATGATTATTTATTCAGAAATCCTACTTTCGGAGCTTGTGCTCAATCTCAGTTTTGGTTTGTTTTGCCTTTTTTTTTTTTTTTTTTAACATATTGATTCTGGTCTTCATAATGAATGAAAACTTGCAGATATGGATGTTTATAGTTCAAAAGCCAATAGATGGA
This sequence comes from Oceanodroma leucorhoa, assembly GCA_030449065.1. Classification (NCBI taxonomy): domain Eukaryota; kingdom Metazoa; phylum Chordata; class Aves; order Procellariiformes; genus Oceanodroma; species Oceanodroma leucorhoa. Next base: position 7,364,978 of record JASVER010000047.1, read on the forward strand.
CATAAAGAATCCAGAACTTCCTTTTTCTTTATGGTTTAGGCCTTTACATCTCTCATGATCTTCATGAAGCTGCCTCATAAATGGGTTGCTCATTCATCATATGGGGGTTACTTCTGTGTTACGCAGAACAGGGGCTGCGGGAGTCTGCTGCAGGGAAATCTCATTCTTYGCAAGCTCCGCTGCCAGCTGTGGTCCCTTCACAGGATGCACAGTACRTCTGCAGGTGGAACTGCGAAATAGCCTTGCTTGTACAGATTTGCAGAGCTGGCTTTCCAGGTGTAAGAATGCTATCTAATGGTTAAAAACTTGAATTTAGCCCTTTATATTGGAAAATATATGCAATATATGACTTTTTAGCAATGCAGAGCAGAAGAGAAAAATGAAGAATTTGGGACCTTATATTTGAATGAGCAAGTGAAACACCTGTTAGGTTGGAAAGCCTAATTGATTTTTCATTGAGTTCTCTCTGTGTACCATCAAAGTGTCTTTAAGGTTAAAGCATCATCAAGGCAGGTACTGAACATTTCTCAGATGAAACACCTTCTCATACCTGATTACTAARCCCATAAATCAAATCTTTTTAGAGAAGTTGTTAACAGCAATGTTCGTTGAGCTGTTCCTATTAAAAAGAACATGCTTTGTTTTACTCGTGGGGTTTACTGAAGTTTAACAAGATCTGTTTCTYTTAATCACTTACTACCTTTTTCTGCTTTTCCTTTTGAATCTTCTTTTGTCTCGTATCTTTATATTAATTCAAAGTCATAATTTCCATTGGCAGCTTGCTACATGCTCAAATTAGTGACCACAAGATTTATTTACCAAAGAAAGAAAAATCCTTAGCAGCAAAGAGCACCTTTAATATTGTTTTGGCAAAAATAAAATCACAAGGCCAGGTTAAACCCAACATATAAGTAGAGGCCATCTTGCCTGGATTATAATTAATCTTGAATTCTTTCTGTTGCCATGACACCATGCATGAAAAGAAATAAGCCATGCATTGTGTGGCACTCAAGAGCTTGTTGGAATTTTGGGGTTTGTTTCTTATGTTTAAAATAGCAAGAAAATTCCGTTTTAGTGAAACAAGTGTTAGCAGTAACACCAGAGAGGTTTTCCTCTATGTGGAGTGGGAGAGGGGTGGATGCCAGATACCATTTGAAATCTTGCTCATTGAAGGAAATAATAATAATGATKCAGAGATGTTTGCTTAAATTGCTTGATTCTACTCCTGGCAAATCAAGTGATTATCGTCTTTTCTAATCCTTGTGGACTACACTCATTTAATATTCCTCTGCGGCCACCCCCTCCCAGCTGCTTCAGGGGCAGCGATTAGCCAGAGCGCAGCACACAACCCACACACCCATCACACAAACCTTATGTTGAGTCTTCAGTAGCTCTTCAGAAATGCTAGAGGAGGGTGAGTTCTTCAGGGTGGAAATACCTTTTTTATACAAAGGACATGCAGGACACTAGAGAGTAATAGAAATTTTTTTGGACCTCATGTTCTGACTGCTTTTATGGCCTTTAAAGAGATTATGATAACATCCCGTAAACAGAAAAGGTTTTCCTTTCCCTACCAACACATTGAGTGCTCCTTGTATCCAGGAGCTTTTACAGCTCRTAGCGTTTCACACATGGTTGTTGAATACTCAGAAACATGAAGCCCTATAAAACCCTTCCACTGGGGCATCGTTAGTTGTTTTATCGGCAAATCCCACCTGATGCAGCCTCCTGACTGAGACYAATAACTGCTGCTTGAAGCAAGACACCAGGAACACTGCAGTCGTCTCTGTGGAGCTGCTGCCCACCCATATTTGGGAGTGATCATCTATGAGCAGAGGCAWTCACGAGCATTTCTTACCGAGCACTCCATGGTGCTGTGAGCCACAGCAAAGGGGCAGGCAGGCAGCTTCCAGATGCTTTGCTGGCGTTGGATAGCTGCTAGAGTTCCTCTGCGAGCTTCATATTCCCGTTGGAGTAAGGAAAGTCACAGTCCATCCAGCCAAAAGAAGTGTTATAACCTTATTGAGCTGTGCTGACAGGCTACACATTTAAGGTTGCCATCAAAAGCTTTAAAGACCTTAAGTACTGAGTGTCCTGAAGGGTCATTAAGGTATCCTGTGATTTAAAGCAGATGTTGCTGGAACCTCACGCATTTCTCAKTTTCCTTTGTCTCGCAGCCACAGCCTCCAGCCAGACCCTGCGGCTCAGAAGGGGTTTTCTCAGGCGCAACGGTAAAAGCTACCAAAGGGAGATGGTTGCACCCTACAGAGCTCCTTGTGTTTAAAGGGAGCCCTGGGATGTATCCAAAAGGACCAAGATTACTGCTTGCAGGTACTGTAGCTTTTCACATTCATTTTCCACAGACAAATGGCAGAGAAAATATCTGGGTTAATTGCCTCAGTTTTAGTGCAAAGGAGAAGCTGACTCAGAGGGTCAGCTCTCACGTAAGGCGCTCAGATTTTAACCCAGTCACAACCTCCCCTCTGCCTCCCTTACCAAGACTTAGTTGTAAGGAGATGCCCGTAATTGCCTGCAGAGCCTGCAATGCAGCACGTCCTAAGATCACAAGTGAAAGGATAAAAGTTGCTGGTAAGGGTGGTGGCACTAAGCACCAAACTTACATGTCTATCTGTCACCACATACGTAGAGGTGACAGAGRGAAAGGTGCTCTTTCTCAGTGCCTATCTCTTCTGCTGCTCTGGACCTCTCTGCTTTCTGTTTCCTACTGTGGGAAGTAGTGAGATGGCCCCTATAGACATGCATCTTCCAAGGGCCATTCTTCAACACCAATGCTGCTCTGCACCTAGAAACCATACCCTGCTGCTGGGAAGCCAGGAGGAGTTGCAAGCAGCACTGAAAGGCTGGAGGCATCCTGCACTGAGGAGGCCCTTAGTCTGTAACCACCTGGTCAATGCTGAAGTCTGGGGAAAGCTGCTGAACAAAATGCAGTGATATGGTGGGAGGAAAGTCCTAGCAGTCTGGTAAGACACACTGTACTACCCCAATCCTCTAATTGCACTGTTTTGCATAAGATAATTGCAAGGTCCTGAAAAGGAGAAATGGATGCAGCTGAAAAACATGCTCCAAACACATCCCTAACAGGCTGTAACTGGCATGAACCAGAAGTTTCCCAGAAGTCCCTGGAAGTTTGGCAGGGAGATGGTGGCAGCCGGGACAGCACATTATATTTTCTTTAAAAGTTAGAGTTTGTGTTAGTGTTGGCAGGATCCTGAAACATACCTCTAGGCCATAAAAAATACAAGAAACTAACTTTTCACTTTGCTTTACTCAGATATACTTGGGGGTTGGGGGGAAGGAAGACACATGAGCATTGGAACATACATAAATAGAGTGAGGTAAAGGCAGAAGGACTCACAGCAACCCCCTGTTGCAGCTTGCCTCCCCTGCCAAACATGTTGACTGCTAAACGGATCGTTAAGAGTTATTGTTTGGACAATTGCATTGTTTCTGCTGAACATCTGTATGGAGGAACACAGATACGACAGCAGGCGTGGGTAGGAAGGGAGAAGAGAATAATTTGGCTCAGTTACAACATCCGTCAATTATAAAATATAGAGAAGATGCAACGTTATTAGCCAATACTTAATCATCTGTTTTGAACCAACTGACTTTTAGTGTTCCCCCTTCTTCTCTCAGTGTGATCGATCAGTGCTCTCTGAACATGGCATTTTGAAAGAGACCTCTGGTTTGCACTTCTAATTTTACATTTGCAGACTGAAAGATCTCTATGCTTATATCACTTTTCTGAAATTTCAAATACTTAGGCTTTTTCACTTTCAGAAAAGGTTTACATACTCTCAGAGAACAGGAGCAATAACATATGTTAATATCCAGAGACTAGAACAGCCCCTGCGGAGTGTGCAGGCCCATCATAACATCGTTATTTTTAGCCATGATATCATTACAATTAACTCTGTGGAGGTTTTGAGACGCAGGCTTTAAAAGCTTGAGATAGAAATCTTGTTAATATGGATTTATGTGCAATACTCTGAAAGAAAGGCAGTCCTTATTGCCTGCAATGGCGTTCAGAGACTGCACCCTGCTGGCTCAGAGCAGCACCGCTTGCCGCAAGGGCTTAAAACACCCTTTCCGTGAGCTCTTCTAATGGATCAAGAAAAGTTTATCCATACTCCAACTCAGRCATCCCTCACTCGACCTACACCCATCGTAGAAGTTACATGAGACTTCAACAAAATGAGTACACTAATAATTACTGAGGCATGAAAATAAAGAAATGCTGCATTATGCTCATCTGCCAAGGCAATTTTAAAAYGAAATTCGCACAATATCCCATGCTTTTCTCCTTTTGTGGGTAATCCCACAAAATGACAGTGTCATTCTCAAAATATAATGAGACCTCAGGATTTTGAGGCAGCTCAAGCATTTCTGCCAYCAACCAAAACCCAAAACATGATGTCAGGGGAGCAAAGAGAAAAAAAACGTGTGCTTGTTTGGAATCGTTCTCAAGAATAAACCACAGCAGTGTAGATCTCAGGAATGGCAGAGCCCACAGACTTAAATTTAGACTGGTATGAGCAGGTCAGGCCTACAGAACCTGCTAAATTAGTGTGTTATGTTTACTCTCCTTCAATGATACATAACTTTTTTCTCTTATAGTCCACAGCAAAATCAGTCTCAGATTCTGTCACACAAAACAGATCATGAAAACTGAAGCAAATCACTGGCAGAGAAAACCCTGTCAGAAAAACACAGTTCTCTGTCACAGGTGCTCTCTTATGCACCTAAAATGAAAATCCAAACTCACTAAAAAGTAATGGAAAGACTAATCCGTTTTAAAGGGCTCTGAGCATCCAATTCATAGCATACATGGAGTACAACTTACTCAAGCTCATAGGCATTTGTTTTTACTTTTCCAGCTACTTGGGAAAAAAAAAAAGCAGTGTTCTGAAGGGGGAAGTGATTTAATTCTATTCCTAATACACTTTCTTCCGTGTAAAGCTACAAAAAATATCCCAGAACCTTTATCGGTCTATTTAATAAGGCCAATCTGCATTGCTCCGGGATCAGATTTCTTGCTCTACAAAATTATGCTACATTGACTGGAAGCCACATTTGACATTTAAGGACATGCCGTGCATAAAAATAAAGTACCACACATCAGTAAGACACACATATTTACATTCAGATTTTAGAAAATGGCATTGAGTTAGGACACCTAGAATTTACTCCTAGGGGCTCTCTTCTTTGGGACCTAGGTTTAAATTTAGCATTTATATACTGATTATAGTGTTCATTTCATTTTTGGCTTAAAAAGTGACCAAGGAAGAGCAGGAACAAATTACCAGTTAGCACATACAGCTTGACATTGTTCTCTGCTGTGCACACACCACAGAAGAACTGGACTACTCAGTCTTTCAAATGCATTTCCATTGCTTGCATGTGTGAGTTGGATTGCATGATTTACAGCATCTAAACATTTTGTATTATGTGCCACATGTGTTAAGTTATAGTCATGACACACACACACACACRCACATTCATCTGGAAACACCGTATGGGAGCAGAGTAACCTGGTTCTAATTTGCACCACCAAGTTCTGCCCTGGTATCTGAAAGCAGTACTTGCGATAAGGCACTCTACGACTGTTTCACTCAGTTTTAACCATGTAAAAGTTATGTGCCTGTACAAAGGCAGTTGCCTAGACTTCTTCTGTCATCGAAGTGGGTGGGGAAAAAAAAACACACCTGAGAAGCACCTTGAGTCAGCTAACTAAGCTTTTTAGACAACTACCTTAGTAAGCAGCATAGGATGGGAAGGAAGTGTCCCAAAGACACAGGAGATTTGTCTTTGAACTGACTACCACCAGTTAAGGCCAGACACCTGAATGTTAAGACAAACCTCATATTTAAGTGAATGAACGCTGAATCTTGTTTTCTGGAGTGTGGAGTCTGGGCAGCAAAGGCTTCCTTGTACAAAAGTCTTTTCTCCTGTCTTACTTTCAAAATCGACAAAAGTTCCATCAGTTTCTACATATCCTGCATAAAGTAAGACTCTTGATATAGATGCACTGCTAACGGGCAAGTACCCACAGCACAAAATCTCCTAGAAGAAACATCCTAGATGATCTCCAATATATTAAAAAAAAATAAAAAATAAAAGCTTTGTGGATGCACTGTGGCAGGGGCAATCTCTAGCACTACCCCAATACATGTGTGTGTACATAACTCAATGTCTACAGTCACATCTCTATTAGTACCATTAAAACTAGCTGAATGCTAGAACTAGCACTATGTTTTTGTGCTGTGGGATTAAATTGTCTCAATCGTTCAGTTCTTAGAGGACAGTTACTGGCATGATTTTGACCTGAACTCTCCCACCCAGTGCCCAGGTACAGTTCAGGAGTTATTCTGGGGCTGGGGCTGCTCCTAGCAGAACYTATTGCTACAGATGTGGGTCACCTCTGGTGATTGAATGATCCTGGATACTCTCTATTTACTAGAACATACATGAGCTAGAAGTTTGCCATTTAAGAATTCAACTTAAACGCTCTAATTTTAGACAGTTGAGATCCTGAAGTCCACTACTCCACTTCCAGTTTCTGCAGTGCTTGATTCTCTGATTACAGACCTGTTGTGCAGATACCCGTTCACACAGCTGAAGGCACTGGGTAAGAAGATCCTTCTACGGCAAGGTAAGCTGAACCTGGCAGAGAGACTGAGGAAATGCCCAGGAGCTAAATGTTACTAAACTACAAGATAATTGCACGTGACTGAGAAATAACCCTCCTCTCTAAAAGAAAACTGCAAAGCAAAACATACCCTAATTGGAAGCAACTGACTGTGGGAGCAGAGAAAGAAAGTAGAAACATTGCTTTGTTAATAATACCTGCTCCTAGAATAGGTCAAAACCCCTTGTGGCATTTATAGACTATTTTCTGCCCAATTAATTGAACAAAATATCTAAACTGATCTTTCCCCTATGGAGAAACATCATTATGCTCCATGAAAATGAAAGAAAGGAATGACTGAGTAACAGCCACTACGTGRCCTTGATTTTTCTTAAATTGTCAGGTATAAAGCACATACATGCATATTAGTTATGCACACCGTTTTTCTGAAGAAATTGTACCTGTGCTTTTTTTATGGGTATAGTCAAATTGTATCCTAACAAGTGAGAAAGAAACTATGGGGGCTGAAGGAAAGACTGCATCCTCAACTGCAGTTCAGGCAAAATGCAAAGTGCCTGTTGATGGAGTCAAGAACGTGAAAGCCAATTCCCACTGTCAAAGAGAGTTAAGTACGCTCTGTTGTTCAGGAGATTGGGCTTTGCCTTTAAAAGTTTCACCTCCACAACACCAAACCGAGAGGAATACAAGCTACTCACTGTGGAGAGATCCATTACACCAGACCTAAATCTGTGGTGCACGAATATACACGCATCTCAGAGTGATCCTCGGAGCAGCACATTCACCCAGCTAGAGGGTACACCACTGAGTGCAACAGGAGCCGCACCAAAGACCCAGCTGTGGGTCAAATTAGCTCTAGAGATAACCAGATACACTCTTTCGGCTAAGCTGCGAGATGATGAGTCAGAAATTGTGGTTATGCCCAGAAGTGAGGCAGCAGGTCTCCAGGCCACAGGCTGTGCTTKCTCTGAAGGATGGAGAGGCAGATAAGCATAGGGAGTCCTACCATAACAAAAGCACTTTTCTTTAGTGAACGTATAGCACTGAAAAATCACTAAGAAGAATCACAGGAGACACATTCATTTAAAATATCTATTGAAATTACAAATTAAACTCTTCAATATGATTCAAAGTACAAAACACAACATTAAAAGGCATTCAACAGCTCTTTTATACATCACAGTGTTAGTGGCACAAAATGTACTTACATTTCAAATACATCAACAGAACTATTTTTAYGCTGTTCAAATACATTATTTATATATATGCATGACTCCTTCATGCTTATCCCTATACAAGTTTAAAATACATCCATGATAAAWTGATCAACAAAGGTTCAGTTATGTACCACGTACCTGTACCTAATGTTCCTGGAATTCTTACAAGAGAGATACACAAATCAAAGTAATAATGAAGACCACAGGGCTCTAAACACAAACAGCATGCCTTACTTAGTATTAAGTGCATTAGCAATGAAGCACTGATGCAGGCTTTTTTGACGTCTTTAATATCACTGTCATCAAAAACCGTATTCTATCTGTTTTCCTCAGGATTTTAGACTATGTATGTGAAATGTATGAACTTTGGTTTTAAAAAAAAGCAAACCTGCACAAAGCTTTATGCATGCTGCACCTCACTGGGATGAGAACGGCCTCTTATTAAATATATTTATTCCTATACAGTAAAAGGCCTACAGATGAAATGCACAAAACTTCATTTTTATTTTCCTGCCCATAACAATTTTAAATCAAAAGCACTTAATCTTTTTCTGAGCTATGAATATTCTATCCTGTCAGCTCCATAAACAAGAGAGCTTTTCACTAATTTTGATTGTTTCCTGCATGTCAGGAGATCAACTGTCAACTGAGAGTTGATCCAGTCAGTTCTTATTTGGGATTTTGCCTAATTCGTAAGCTGGAGTATTTGAGGAAAGATCATGCTGCTTGGTATATAGGGGAAAGCATCCCAAGTTTTTGGCATGCTAAAGTCAGTAGTAGGAGGTTTCAGGATGAATGCCAACATGAATAAAACTGAAATATTAACATAAAACTACAATAAGCATTTATATGTAATCTTTCATCAAGAATCTTGAAGAGCTTCAAAACCAATTAATTTGCCCTCACAGCCCTCCTGTGAGGTAGGTAAACATTGGTCCATCCATTTAAGAGATGGTTAAATTGAGATAAGAAGAGATCAAGTGACTTGTCCAATGTCACGTGGGGAAAACTCAATGCTGCCGCCATTGCAGTCGGTGCAAGCTATGCTACTGACCTCGCTCAGGACTGACTTCAGCCCAACTAATGAATGGCAAGTCTAGGGAGATGCAAAGCCTCTGGAGTCTGGACTCCACACTCAGTCCCATGCTTGCTTTACCCCAACAGAACATGGAAATGATGTACTGTTGCAAACTCCATCAAAAACAGCTTTTAAGACAATGCAAAATACCTAAATAATAGCATAACCACAAAAAAACAACAGAAATCATGCAGTGAATCTTATTCTTCTGGTGAAAATCTAAAAAGCCAAAGCTGTTGTAACAGAACTTCATCTGAAAAGCAGCAGASACAAACATTTGCTTTTCCATGGCAGGGGGTTTAAATGTCAGAGTTTAAAATCATGTATTTACAATTCAATTTCAGGGTATTAAATGTCACTCTATCAACATAAACTGTAACATAAAAACACCCCAAACTCAATACATCACTGCCAGAAGTTGCTTCTTTGGAAACAAAACAGCATTAAAAAAATGAAAAAAAAAAAAAAAAAAAACAAAACCCAAACAAAAAAATCCCCGAGAAGAATACAGAGAGAATGACATTTAGCAAACCTGAAAGGATTAGGTATTTGGTAAATATATGTAGGCATATAATCTATCCCAACAGCCAGGATGTGAAACAAGAGATATGTCATAAAAATCTCCAGTAGCAATTCAAGTATGTTGAGRTCGGAGACAGACATATACTGACAGAAGTACACAGTTTTCTGATTATATATAATGCTATCTCTGAGCATTAATTATAAACTATCATTAAAAATGGTTGTATTTGTAAAGGACTTCTTTTTCTTTCCTTTTTTTTTAAATCTGGAAATGCACTAATTTTGACATTGATTATTAACTGGCCACACAGTACCGTGGAAAACTCAAGTTTCGCTGTATTGCCACATAAAGGCCATCTCTAAGAAAGGCACAGAGAAAATAAACCTCATACCAGGACACTCCCAGTACTGTTAACAGGCCACTGCACCTCTGCTGTTCCCTACCGTCCCAGTAGTAGAATTGGTCATTAGAGCCACTGCCACATAGAGCAAGATCCCTTAGTGCTCCCAATTAGAAAGCTAACAACCCATGAAATCTTTACGTCCTTTTGTCCAGTTTTTCTTCCTCCAGTTAAATAGAATTACAGGGCCAAGGATGAAAGGTCATAGTTTAAGCTTACCTGCAAGAAGCTGTTCTTCGCAGAAGGGTTTCCATTACTTCTGCACACTGAAGCTATGACTCAGGACAAGCCAGTGCTCGGCTTAGGGCACCTCTGGGGAGACGGACTGAGCTGCTGCCAGAGCCGGAGTGAGACCAGCACTGCACTCTGCCCGCTGAACTCGGCAGTGCTTCACGCACCCCTCGGGGGCTGGCACACTGTGATCGGACACACTATCCAGACTTCCCTACAGATATTTTTGAACAACTAAGCAATTTTTAATAACAAAGATAGATAAAAATACTAAAAATACTGTGATAAGAAAACCAGATATCACAATAAAGACCTGAACTGTGCATTACCATAAACAATCTGAAGATATCACAAGGAGTTCAGACTTGCTGGAAACCAGCTATCCTTTTTCTTCACGTTACAATGGCTGAACTCATTAAAATCAAGCCAAATAAGTGAAYTGCAGACAACCTCCAGCTCCCAGAGCTAAAATCTGTGGTTAGATACAGTTTGAATTTGGATACCATTAAACTTGGAAGAGGGGGAAGAGAAGAAATTCAAGAGTAGTTTTATAAAAAGACAGTGGCCCTTTTCAAAATTGTACCCTACAGTCTTTTTATTTTAACAGACAGACAGTATAAAATGAAAGATAATAAAGGAGTCAGTCCCTTATGCTTGAGCTATGAAAACATACTCCCAACCTGTGACAGCAGCCAGAAGCGGTTGCATTTAAGGGTCTTAATACATTTTCAGTGCAAAGTTATCCTGGCTTCAACATATTCATCCATCTCAGTACATTGATAATGCACAGAAATAAATGATGATGAAAAAAACGCCGTCAAACTTCAGTCCACAAGCCATTCAAAAGAATGTTTTCCTTCAGTACTACACACAGACATGCACATTGTTTCAGGTGCTTCATATTTCATGGCAAGAAGTTATTAGTCAAATTCTTGTAGGCTTTAAAATCAGAGCAAAATGGTTTTCAACAAAATATTTCTAAAGAGAAACTACAATGATTAATAGTATGTTGACTAGCATGGTTTACTACCCTGGAAACACAGCACTCTGAATTCCACAAAACTATCAAATCAAGTCAAGTGATTATTTGTCAAATGAAAACTTGTTTCGTCACAGCATTGTTATTAACAGCATACACCATACATCATACAATACTAACTCTGAAAATGGGCTAAGTAGTTTAAATGTAAAGTACAACTTCCACAAATATCCCAGGTATTTTTATTATTAACTACAGGGATAACCCTTATGTATTTTTATACTTAAAATGAAAGATTCATTGATAACCCAAGAGTCTGCTAAATAGTAAAGTTAGTCCTGTATTTTTTAATAATTGCCCTAAAGACAGAAGCAAGCTATCTTGAACTTCCAAAATATTTCAATAGCACAGCTATTTACACATTTGATTTAAATAGGATTTTATATATATATATTTTAATATATATACATATATATATATATATATATATATATATATATAAAAAGATTAAGATACCTGGATTAGAAGTTACGTAGCCCTGTAAGTGTAGCAGAACCCTAAACAACAGCAAAAAATAACAATTCAGAAAAACACTAGTGGTCCAGCGGTAATCAATACCATCAATGTATTTTTAAAAGAACCTTGATTAGATAGCAGGTTTGTGTCACCACTCAACCTTACAGCTTTATCAATTAATTTTTAAAATGTAGCTTTCTATCAAACAAACTTCTTTAAGACTTCAAAAAATTCCTGGAAGGCAACAGGACCAACTTTGTCCTTCTAACCCTCCCCAGATTTCAAGAAAGGCATAGGATGGCCTATATGCACCTTATTGATTTTGTTATACTTGGAAAAATAGGTACTAAAAAGGACATTGTGATAGTTTTAACAAAAACAGATGTGTAATAAGCATGGTAAAGTCACACTAAGTTGACTATCTGATTTAAATGATAGGCAACCTAAATATATACAGGAATAAGACACCAAATTTTGAAGCGAACGGATATGTAGAAAGTTTAGATTTGTATGCATTTTTAGCTTGTTTTTCTGATGTCATTCAGCACAGTTCCCAGTCCACCAGCAGGGCATCAGAAACTTTTTGCATTATTTTTAGCAGTATCACCATTTCAGATAGCTACCTGGGTCCATGGTCTCCCTTTAGCACCAAACTTGCCTTCCATTACCCTCCTTGTCTATTATCAATTGATCTATGCAACAGTAGTAACAACAGTTCCTGGAACCAAGACTGTGTGTCAATGAAAAGCAGAACGGGGCAAGTAAGGCTAACAGCAATGTAAGTGGAAGAGGGAAACATCAACAGCAACAATAAAATCAAAACACATGTTGCAATGAGTCCAATGTTCTTTCAGTCTAGGTAGGTAGAGGGTCATCATCTCCTTTATTACATTTGCACTTGCAGCACAGAACAAATGGTGTAGCAAGTAGAAGAAAAGGGGAGGCCACCAAAAGTAGAAGACCAAATCCTGCAAAAATTCCTACCACCTGCAAGAGAAAGGAATAGCATTGCATTAAGGATAACAATTGTCCAGATTCTGCTGACACCAGTGCATCGTCAATGTCCTTCAAAAGGATCTCAGCAAATGCCATTGACCTTACCAGAGCCAGGACTTCCCCTGAAGTGTACGCTACAGTCAGCTCCTGCGATCAGTAAACGTGAGTGAAATCAGAGACCCAATGTTCATGTGTCATTGCTCCAGTCAGAACTGTGCCACACAACTCAGTTCCATCACACAAAGTGATGCTGATGGTTATTTGCCTTTTTGAGTTTTGCTATATATCTCAAAGAACTAATGAAGCAACTGACTAGATACTTTTTTCTTGATCAAACCTAAATATTAAATATCAGGATCAAACCCACAAGAGAGTTAGAGACTTCCACTTTCAGGTGCTCCCCTTTTTGCTGGAGAAAGCTCCAAAAAGAATCAAAGTTCTGCTGTTGTTCATAGAGAATCTGGGAAGACTCCCACCAGCAGGAACACAAGCTTGGGAATCTCAGCCACAGATTACAAACACTACAGACTATAGGAGGACTTTGCATAAGCCAGATAGCTTTCTGCAGTCAGACCTGAGCTCATCCTGCTGCTTCAGGGGACATGAGCTAACTCTATCTAAAAGCATTTTTTTCATTGACATTTAATGATCACCCTCTTCTCAGCATGGGCAGAGGACCACGGACTTACCCATCCTGTCAGTGTGCCAAACTCCGTTAAGTTTCTATAGAGTTTAAATTTGGAAAATTATTAAAAAAACATTCAAGTTGAGGTTCATTGCCTGAGGAAGTTTCACATCTGCCATAGGCAACTGTAAGAGTAATGCTGCAACAATATATCCCCAAATTATCTGAGAAAATAATTTAGATTTATTCACATGAGAGTGTCTGTGTTTGAATAATTTTGAATAATGAAGGTAGGAGTGGAATGCTAATCTGCTAGCAAAACCTCACAACAGAAGGCAAAAAGAAATTAGAGTGCAGTACTCATTAAGAATTCTTCTAGCCAGGGCTAGATAAGCCKCTTCAATTAGCTGGCAAATATTTAATTAGCCATGGTATGGATGGGATGATTTACTAGTACTTTTGTCGGCCACGGACAATTTCTCGTTCTGATTACTACGTATTTCTGCAATTCCAGGGATTTTCAGAGGAGGGGCTGAGAGGAAAGGCTGGTTGCGGGAGATGGCGCTGTGGGACAGCAGTCACCACCCTCAGACTGCCTCCTACTATGCCAAATTCTTTCAATCTTGGCTTTTGGCTTTCCAGGGGTAAGGAGCTCAAACTTCCTTGCCCTAACAATTTTATTTCTTGCCAAGAGCAATTTCTTTTTCAGCTTCAGAGGTGTATACATTTCATTACTCATTCTTTTTTTTGGAGGTGCTGACAGTCTGATGCAACTTCCATTTACTAACCTTTGCATTTATTTACTACAGATATAAACCAAAGCTAAATTCTCATCTCCTTTAGAGCTGCAACTATTGCCATACTGCTTTTTGGAGACAGCACGCCCTTGCCCAGCTCTCTGCAGTCCAGACTAAGAGTGCACTGGTCAGACAGAGCCAAGCTGGAAGTCAGCAATTCAGTGGACTGGACTGACTACTGGTAATTTTTATGAAACATCTATTTACACCTTCCTTTCAGCCTCAGTGTGCCATCAAAGAGTTAATTAAGTTTCATTTTGTTTGTTTGTTTGTTTGTTTTTTTTTGGGGGGGGGGTGTTGGTTTGTTTGTTTGTTTGTTTTTTAAACAAAACTGCCTGCTGAGTATTACTTACTCATTTTCTACTTGGTTCTGTTGCTTCTGAAGAAGTTGCTGCCCTACTCAGCATCACGCCATTCCCTCTGGCCAAAACAAATATGTGTTTTTTTAAATCCACAAACAAAAAACCAAAGGCTCACCTCAATTTGCCTTGGATAAATACTGAAAGGAACTTAACATAAGGAAACAATTGCAATGTTGATTTGGCTTTAGTGGGTATAGCAGAATTATATCCTGAATGGTGGAGAATTATCACTTTCTTTCTCAACAATGACCAGAACATCAAACATACTGTCTATCAAACATATTTGCACTAACTGCTATGGCTGAGAACAGATTCCAAATATCAGATTAATCACCTCGTATTACAGGTATATCTAGAAAGCTTATGTACCTACACACTTCCTAAGATACCATTGGGTAAGCCACGCAAAACCCAGTCCATAGTTCAAGCACCCAGGGGTGGAGGAAGAGGGGTGCGATTCTTGTCCTTTTATTTCAGTTTAAATGTTTGTCCAGACTTGGGGTTTATGCTCAAATGGAAAGAAATCTGTACTTCACAAAAAGCATTTCATCTCAAGCTAAGGTAGGTATTTACTGGCCCACAGTTAATTTAGGAAGAGATGACTCAGATACCCAGATGGCCCTGTATCTCTGAAGTGACTGTAAAGGCAGTAGATTGGACTAAGTCACACATTGGAATTTGTTTTGTAAGCATCRAAGTAGCGCAGA
Source organism: Oceanodroma leucorhoa (assembly GCA_030449065.1). NCBI lineage: Eukaryota > Metazoa > Chordata > Aves > Procellariiformes > Oceanodroma > Oceanodroma leucorhoa. Next base: position 7,380,076 of record JASVER010000047.1, read on the forward strand.
GAGCTCGTCCATTACCAGCATTCATGCTGGGTCCATCAAGACTGGATCTAGACTACAAGAGGTATCTCCACCCTCTTTGTAATTGCCAGTTTGAATCTGTGTTTGGAACTACTGGGTTGCCTTCTACCCAACCTACATGAATGAGTCAACTGGAGTCCATAGCAAGATATTGAGCATACTCAGGCTAGTTCCTTTCCAGTTCTGGATTTGGGAGCTAAAGATCCCTTGCAGGTTGAGCTTCCCTATTAATAGTATGGATGGTGGCAACCCAGTTTGTCCTCCTTGTTTACTTGAGAACATATCTTGTCACTTAACTGGCTCTGCAAACGCAGAATTCTCAGTGGCTTTCTGCCATGGAATGCCCTCTCTGCGAGAGCTACCTGTTCCTCTCCAACCTACTGCCCTCTTTAAATCTGCTATGAAAATTAGTTACCATTTGGCACAGAATTTTACCCTAAGGTGTTAAAATGAGTAAGGCAAAGGAAGGCACTATGACAGCAGTAGACCTGTACAGAGCTTTTAAAGATCTGAGCTTTACCTGTGTTCTGTGCCAGATAACAGATGCCCTGGAGTGTCCCAGCTTATTTCGACAAGGTCCTTTGTCATAGTGTATAAGGAGAAAATCATCCTACAAAATATTAAATGAAAAGGTAGGTAATAAACAGAAGTACAAACTGTTCTTCAAGTTATAAAATACTATTTACTGAGAACTTATAACCAGGAATTGTACAGGAAGATCAAAGCTTAGTGAGGTGAATATGGCCAGGTCCAACCTTTCCAAAGTGCTTTGTTTACAGTTAAGTGTCTTCACCAACAGGTTTGTTTAGCAAGTGTTATATATCTATAAGGAATTCTTCTCCCAAGGGCTCTCAACCTGCATATTTATTTGCATATATTTTACACACACACACAGAAAGAGCAAAGGAAAATGAATACTTGTACTGCAGACTTCCCAAACTTGGTTCCTTTTATTAGTTGAAGAATAAAAGGACAATACAGATTTTTGAGAAATTATGTCCCTATCTGTCTTGCCATCCTTTGGCAAACCAGCCAAGATAGCAGGCCTAGTACCAAGGGAATGCTGCTTTTCAGCTGAGCACGTGAGAAGCCTGTGACTTAGGCATTCCAGTGGGACAAACACAGGATTTGAATAGTCAGAGTAGCTTTCAGGAACCTAAAACATTTCCTTTGCTATTGTTAACGATGCTATAAAATAAAACAGATGACATGGAAACAGATGTTGTGTATTGTATATACTCTGATCCTTGGGCACAATAACAGGCTGATTTTAAAAAAAACATAAACATATGACAGCAGCAGCTTATGACTGACAAATTCCTGGTGTTAGGACAACATCGTATTCTTTTTCGTATGTCAGGTCTATTTCTTGTCCCACAGAATATAATGAATGGTAAACAAATCTGACTGCTAGACTCCTGCATGGTGACGCACCAAATATAAAATATGTCTGATAAAATTCCACAGACTGAGAACATTGCTATACTCATCCTGTAACTCCTTCAAGAACGGGGACRTTGAAAAGTCAGTACTAAATGAAGTATTATTAAAAAAAAAAAAGAAAAAAAAAAGGCAAAAAAAACCCCAGACCCACGTTAGTTACCTTGTAGAGATTGCAAACAACATTTTCATAAAAATGTTTTATGAATCATTACTTTATAATGATTATTTCCTGACTCACATAGGCAAAATGCTAAGATCACAAAGGCCAGACAAGTAAAACAGAGCATACAAATCCTATCAAATTACCAGCATCAGCTCTGGTGGGTTGCAGTCCACCAAGTTGGGCAGAAGCTAGTGAGCTACTATTTAATTGATTAATGAGACAGCTGAATAGCAAAGCAATGAATTTCTAAGCTTCTGAGAATCAGAGTGCATGGCATGTACTCACATCAAGAGATTCCAGACAGTACCAGCAAAAGGCATGTTTACAGTTCTTACACATCATTTGGGCACAGCCTTCATCTCGTTCAATGTAAACTTTACACTTTGGACAGCGTTTGATTGGAGCATCGTCTTCTTCCATTTTAAAAACTGAACTGTGGGAGAGAGTGAGGAATTAATAAGATGTGTGGCCATGAAGAAGAGAAGAACTTCTAAGAAATGTGCTAAGAAGATAAGCCTACTTTTTTATCTTTAAAAAAATGAGAAATTAGTAGAGATCCAGGTTTAACTGAGTTTTGTTATTCAGGTATTTTGGCTATACTCTATTTTTCAAACATATCTCTAGAAAAAAGTGTTTAATGACTACAGTGCCTATGTAAGAGTCAGGGCATTTTCTTTAGCACATATTTTACCAACTGTTTTTGTTATCTAGTGATACTAATAGATATTATACAGTTTTCTCCCAGTATATATCAGATGAGCAGCAGCTAGTTTACACCTAAATGCTTTGTATGTCTAGATCATTTTCCTTTTTCCCCCTTTCTTCTTCCTCAGAAAAGAACAGGAAGCAATCCCTTGATAGCATAAGCAGCCCAGACCATATTTCTTCGGACTGGGACACCGGGTAGACATTGCTTGTCTCTGCTCTCCTTGAGGATCCTCCCTAGGAACTTCCTTCCAAATCAGGAACCATGAGGTTTTTGGGGCATGCCAGTCTTTCAGAGTTGATCTCTTCATCTCTAACACTGTCCTAACAAGGTTAGGTTCTACCTAATGGTTCATGAGTTAGCGTGAGCACCGCCTCTTCTTGTCTTGCATCGCTGTGAAAAACCATAGGATGTCCCCTCATATAGTGGGCACAAGTCAGAGGAATGTGGAAACACTAGAAGAACATTTATTTCCCTTGAGTAGCTTTCTACCATATGCAGGCTTTATGCACACCAACAACTAAAATGTACCTTAACAAATGACACTTCCTGCAGCCACTGCCAGTGGGAGATACAAGAACAACTGATGGGGAATCAACAGTTTGCTGGAAAACAGGACTGACCCTTGACTGGTTGATTGATTTGCCCAACAGCAGGATAAAAGGACATACACTCGTTAGTCACACTAGGGGCAATCATATTACAGAAAAATCCTTTGAACCCATAAACTGTGTATGAAACTCCAAATGCATGGTAGCACAAACTGCTACTGGCACATTATGCTCCAAAATAATGAAAAAACAAACCTCAATTGAGTAAAAAATGAAGCATGAAATAAAAMCTAAAAGCAACCAACACACTAAAGGAAAATAAATAGTTTTTTATCTTGCCATGAAGTTTAATGAGCTTCAGTTCTGGTCAAGCACACACAAAAAGCATGTGCAAAAGTTACTATATTTGACCAGGAACTCATGACAATATCCTAGCTAGTCATTTGTTACAGCAAAGCTTGAAAGAAGACAAGTTATGAACAGCTACGTCCAAGGCTGGCCAGGGCTTCAATGATACCTTGAACTGCTATGCAATCTTTGAAAAAGCCCAAACATTAAGTAGAACACACGCACAACAGCCTTTCTTATTCACTGGCTGCAGTATGSCAGTGAAAGCAGCTTGAAGCAGAACTTCAGATCATTGGCCAAATGTGCAGCAGTTGGGATGATTGACAGGGTATCCTAAAAATCACTGTCTGGCATGATGTTACCAACCCTCACGCTGTCCAGAATTGCAGCAGCAATGAGATCTTCTCCGAAGGGAAGCTCATGAGCTGCCTGGATATCGTATTTTTCCCACTGCGGCAAAAGAGCAGCTGATAGAGGCTCAGGCAGCTCCTTTGTGCTTTGCCGGGAACGGTGGCAAGRAGTGAGGCTGCCAAGAGCCATCCAGTTTTAGAATACAGCATTAAAGGAACAGGAATGACTAAGTGAAGGAAACAGCTTTAAAACAAAATATCAGGAAAACGCCTCTTTACTATTCATACTCCAGTTTGTTCAAAGATTTTAGTGTTTTGTTTCTAAATACTTGATCTTTTGCAATACTTTACCTTGTTTCTCCTGGAAGAAAAGAGATTGGCATGTTCTCTTGACAGCCTTGACCTGGATGCCAATTAGATTTGCAAGCAGAGCAGAACTCAATGTCACAGGCTTTGCACTGGACCAGCTGAGGGTCCTGTGGGCTTGGTTCCTGGAGCTGGCAAACTGCCTGGCAAGTAGAGGATGGACACCAAGTCCGACACGGATCCAAAAGCACTTCTGTAAAGGGGCATAAAAGAACAAAATTCAAAGGCTGTTACAAGACTGGTCTTCCATAACAATGTATTACAGCTGAGGTTGACTGGCAGGGCATTTCGAGACACACATTTTCAAAAGAAGCCTTTTAATTTATGCTACCCTCTTAGACATAAATCTGGCCTGCTTTGCAAACAGGCACCGAACTAAAGTGAGTTTCCCGAGTTTGAATTAATTTCCCACTTTCATTCACTGAACTAAACTTATTCTGAGAATGAGATGTTGCATTTTTCTTCAGTTGTACTGAAAGTTAAATACAGCATATACTATGCAGGTATAACCCATCAGAAAGTGTTTTTACAGTGCCTTGCCCAGTAGGACTCTATTTCAAGTTGGCCTCTGCCCTAATGTAACCACATGATTAACAATAGCRTAAGACTGTTAAACAGTTCCATCCCTTTCCTGGAGGCTGCTTACTGGTAAGTCATTTCATGTTTCAAAGCCCACTGAAGTCAATGAACACCTACCAATGACTGCAGTGGTTTGTAGGCTGGATCCTGCCCTCAGCAAAGCCGTACTCTAAGTTCTCTATGGCCACACAGTTCCATATCCCCATAGGCACCCAGTCAGCTTATATTCTCATAAAAATTAACAAGATTCATGTTATCATTACACACAGAACTGCCTAGTAATTCTGCACCAGATGCCAGCACAGGAGATAATGGTGGCTCCAGAAAAGGGATCAGTCTGCCTCCCCAGCCCCTGGAGTACTGGTAGTCAACTCAAACAGCAAAGCTCCAAATAGAAGTCAATCCCTCCCTTAGTTATAGAGCAATACAATACATAGCAATTTTCTTTCCTTAGTTTATTCCCAGAATGTTGCAATTCTGGGAATCATGCAGGCAAGAACAGAAACAATGTTCTTCGTTTTTTGTTGGTTTTTTTCCTTTTCTTTTTTTTTTTTTTTTTTGTGATGACCAAACAATTAATGCACAATGCTACTGCATGAATATGTGCAGAGACAGATTCTGATTTATGGGATCGCTCTGCAGTGATACCATTCCCGCAGCCTTGCAATGGGTAGTGTTACATGTGTTACCTCTTTCGAACTGTAGCTTCTTATACCTTTGCATGATTTCTGATGCAACCATGCACTCAATCTGTTGAAGGAARGAAAAGGAAAAGACGAATTTCCAATTAGAAACAGCAATAATCTAAGGCATTTTCAACAAATGGAGACAAAATATTTGACCTTTAGAGAATTATTAAAAACATATGTTGGCAGCAATGGCAGCTGTAACATACAGAGCAAGACACATTTAAACAACCTGGAAAGAAAAGAAAAAAAAAAAACTATTTGCAGTAAAACTGTACCTCATTTTCTTGCAGGTGACCTCGCTTTGGGCAGGCAGCATCAGGGCAGCTGATTGCTGTTTCTAGACCTTCTTTGATCAAAAGTTCCACATACTGTTTTAGGCACTGTAAGAGAGCCAAAGACTGAGATAACTATCCCACCAAGAACAAACCACTCAGTATTTTAACAGCTTTCCTCTGAAAATCTGAAGAACTCAAACTTCTTTGAAAAAACAGATACTACTGTGTCCCTTTTACAATCATGGGCCATGCTCACAGCATTTGCCACAGTCATACCTTTAAATAGAAAACAGTAAGTTAATTTCCCCATCAAATAACTCTTCCTCAATTTAAAATACGCAGCGAATTAAAAAATAACARTAATGGGGAAGAGGACAAATCAAGCAGTGAGCTACGAGGGGAAAAAAAAATAAAACACCACCAAGATAAAATTAGATTAAYCACATTCCAAAAATCTTTATGTAACTGGAAACCACAACACAGCTTAGTAAGCAGTAACTACCCATAGACAGACATCTGTCAAGCATACCAGAGAGCAAAACGGAGTGGTGTATCTTGCCTTCTATTTCTAGAAAATAACTATCTGAACTTAATGGTTAAAGAGGTATCTTTTCCATAGGAAGGAAAAATGTGAGAATTAGGACTCTCAGAAGAACTACTGTTTCCATGGGGACCGAATAATAAATACTGGTAATACTAATACTTTCCTCCCCTAGCAACCACAGCATTTTACCCAAGTCATAACTGAAAATGTAGCATCTAATGCAGTAGTGCACAGCATGACTGTCAACAAAATAGAGAAGAACGGTGGGTATTTTATACTAAGGACAAATTAAGACTAAACCTTGTTATTCTTGAAGACCAACCACCCCACTCCACCTCCACACTTCCCACATCAAGGTGAGAGCTACCACATAGGTGTCTGCTGGGGAGGCAAGGGGAGTGATGGAGAGAGAGAGACACCCTTCTCTCTGCAGATACCACGCAACTTCTACCATCTGACACTACACAGAAAGAGCAAACGAGGGTCTGCTTTCCAGCAGATGGGTCACCCTGTGATGTTCTYACCCTGCTTGTGAGCTCAGGTGGCAGTGGCAAACTGGAAACAATTACAGAAAGTAGGTCCCTAACTCTCTGTTACCAGATATGTGAATAAAGAGTGGGGCTAGACCAAAAGCAGAGTGAAATGAAGATACAAAACAAGCTCAGCATACAGCTGGGTGGGAGGCGAGAAGGATTACACGCTTTGCAGCAAGCTGGCAAAACAGGGACTTCAAGTACTGCTTCCAGACAGAACTTGCAAAAGGTATGCAGCTGCCGACTCGCCATCAGCCTGGGAAGGCAAAGGGCTGCATCGACCTTGCCGAGTCCAGCATGCCTAACTGTGGGTCAGAGCACAAAGCTGCTTCTTCCTTCCAACCACGCCATCAAACAGGCCCATCAACGAGCACATTTCCAGCCTAACCCTTTGCATGTGGCTTGTAGCTGCTAATGTCTAGACCTTGAGTCTACTCATTCAGCCTCTTCTCTTTCTGTTCTGCCTCTCGATATGCCTATTCTGCTCCTTTCAGAGACCTATATTAACATTTAACTTTAGATTTTACCTCTTGCAGCTTGATTGCAGCAAAACCTTCACTTCCTGCCTATGTAATTTCTGCTGCTCTGGTACACAGCTTTTCTGGCAGCAACATGCCACCACCTTGATAGCACAACAAATCATTTCTGTCAGATTCCACTTCCCTGTGTCTCCTACTCAAGCAGGTCTATTTTTTGGAAAAGAAAAACAGAGACTGGATAACTGATATCTTTAAAAGCTTTACATGTGTAAAAAATCCATGTGTGATAGATTATGGTCTATGACTTCCTTTTTATCAGTAAGGATTTAATGAAGACAGCTGTTCACTTAGTAGATGGTTTGACTTGCAGAAGGTTTCCAAGCCTTCSCCTAGAGCTCTGCAGGGCGGGTGGTGGAGCAGCCCAAGAGAACCACTAGCAGCAACGACAGCAGGCTGAGCTCCGCAAGAGCCACGTCCCAGGTTGCGTGCCTTGGTAAACTGCGATTTCAGCTATAGGGAGGCATTAGTGTTGCCATAATGACACCGTTGGCTCTTCCCTTTCCCCTCCATTTGCAGACGCCAAGTGTGGATTAAAATGAAAATGCATACATTTTTAATGCCAGCACTTAGCACTTATAGAAAGTACTTTCCAAGCTGAATGAGCTTTGCCACCATTAATCATTAATATGGTTAATTCTCTTCCTCAACCTGTTTGGGACCATTGCCAAAGCCCATTCGATTTGTTTCCCCTTCCTCACATCTTTCAAGGAATGTCACAGTTCATCCCTGCCACGAGCAGTGTCCAAGGCCTTCCCTTTCTCCTGATGTGGCACTGGTCCCTACCCCCTCAAAACCAGCCCAGCCAAAGTGCACTTCTTATGCTATACCTTCTGGGAATGCAGATGCTGTCTCAAGGCCATGAAGTATCACTGTAAATTAGGCAGAGGATAAAACACTGTCCATTCAAGACTTCCTCACTCAGAGATTTCTTGGGTGGAGAAGGAGTAACCCCAAAGTGGTTGCAAGAGAATTTGAAGCACACGGTAGCTGTGGCTTCTCTTGAGAATGGACACAAGATGTGCCACTTGTGTCGGAAAATTTTAAACTGGCTACAGTACTAGAAATGCACCAGCATGCAAGCAAAACAACACAGTAGGATTAGGTACTCAGTTATATACAATGAAAAATTCATTACAAAACAACTACAAAAAGATGACAAATAAATTGTTGCTCATTTTCTATGCAGCTTGTAGTTGATCCCATGCTGGAAGAAAATATCTTCACAGCCTTTCCATTAAGGCAATAAAGTACTGTACAGGATGAACAAAAAATGTGGGAATGTAAGTCACCCCAAACAACCTTCAAAATGAATGGTATTACATAATTTTTCTCAGAGAAAACTGGAGCTGAAATTAGGTACCTAAGGGCTGAGGTTGGAATAAGGTCACAAGATATCCTTCTTCTTGTACATTGACCGTTATAAAACCAATATGCTAAGGAGCATCTTTATTCTTCCTTTAATAGATGTGTGTCAATAGAAAGTTACTTTTATTTGAAGCAATACTTTTGCTAAATTCCACTTCTTTCCTTCTTTAAAAAACCCTCATTGTATGTCAGTAATTAAATAACTAAATATTATTTAAGTAAGTCACACTTGGAGATACTCTAAACCTATCAAAAACTGACTGTGGTTATTCTGTACATTTCTGCTTATGTATATATTATGACATGATGAAGTCAGGGTAAGACCTGGCATTTCAAAAAAAACCCAACCTCTTTACTGAATTAAGTAGGTCATAAGCGGAAACATTTCCTTTGCATTCAGTTTTGTACTTCATTTCTGCACTCTGACAATCTTCACCTGGAATAATGAAGACCTGCCTCGCCAGCAAGAAGAGAGGACCAAGTGTGTAAGTTTTTAGTCATTAGTCCAGCTACAGTAACAAACCATGTTTGCTGGTTTGCTCCTACTCYTTTCCCAATCCAGCACTAAAACATGTCCGTTTATAACAATTGTTAGGCATGTTAGTCTGTGTTACATTGCAGTTGCAAGAAGTGAACAGGTAACTGTAGTAGCTTAGATTTCTGTCCAGCACACATACTTTCAGAGTACCAAATGACTCAGGGGAGGAAAAGAACAATTATTATATGATGACACTCTAGGACACTACTAAGGTTGTTTGGATTCCTTAACTATACAGATCTATACCTTAACGTTCATTTTACAACCTCCTACGTTTTTAAATTAGAAGGAGATTTTAATACACTACCATATATGAATGTTAGACAGGGAACCCCATGAAAACTGCCATATAACTTCTGTAATTTCCCGTAGGCAAAGGAAAGCAAAGCACTGCACAACATATGTGTTATATATAAACTATATATAGATTATATAAACTATATATATAAAACACAGATATAAACTATATTTAAAACTTTATATAAGGTTATATAAACTGCAGGTCAAGATGCATCGCATGCCCCAATGGCTGCCAAACAGCATAAGATCAGCCAGAAGAGACTGGTTAGCTCCCCCAAGCATTACACCTGTATTTTCCCCTGTATATGCACACTCCTTGGGCATCCTTGCTCTTTCCTCTTTCTGCACATCACTGGTGACCTTTCTAGTGTCTGGATGATTTTGTCTTTCACCTGGTAATCCAAGAATCCTCCTGTCGTTTGCTGTCCCCATGACAAAGGTCAGGAGCATATACACTTTGAGGAGTTTTGGCCCAGATCCATTCTCTCACATCGATCAACTAACAGTCCAACTCAGCAGTGGTTTTACTATCAGCTTCCTACATAAATTAGGAATGCTTTTTTTTGCCTCAGCCTCAGAGATAGATGGCTAATAAAGAAACAACTTCCTTTCTGCAGCTGCCAAGCATAGCCTAATATTTAAAGCTCTGCAAGATGAGATGTACTTCTAACCTGTGTACATCAAGGATTGCGCCACACAGAAAAGTATATTCAGTGACCATTGACGTGCTGTTGCTTTAGAGCTGCACGTCATTTTGTCTAACATTATAAAGATCAAAATACCCTAAGAGAATCAAAATGGTTATTTTTTGCCTAATTTCCAAATTCTAACACATAATTTTATTCTGCTGCATTTAACTCTAACAAATCTGCACAGGCCACAACAAAATCTCAATATAAAGAATTAAAATGTCTGGCTTTTACTTTTCTTTTAGGAGAATTTGAGCAACAATTATGCCTATTTCTGATGATGGTGCTTTGTCTTATTTCTCCTGACACCCAAAACCAAATAAAACCCATCATAATTCATAAGAAGGAATTTGACTTTCATGCTTTCCATATGGGGCAACATTTGTCTACCATCTACTTTGACAGAAAAAATGTGTTCACTTGGTGCCTAAGGTAATTTTACAATACAAAATGCACATAATTAAAAACACTTGAAGATATTTTTGATGAACATCTTCATTTTCTAAAATAGAAGCGCACACCTTTTTGAAAAGTTATAACAAATTTACCTTTAAGAACATGTTATTACTACTATCACAGGAGACAAGGAATGGCTTTTCAGGATGTCACCTTTTATTTGAGAGTTAGGCAGGCAAAAAGATCACCCTGTGTTATTTTCTTAACAGCTGCTAGATGGATTTTATCAAAATGCAGACTTCTGACTACACTAATGCTGCAGATGCAAGTGCCAAGTCATATGGGAAATTTTATAAATAAGTCAATGGATTTGGAAAGGCCAAAAAAGCATGACAGGATCGCAGAGCCAAGTATATCGTCACCGTATCATTTGATTTATTTCTTAAAACTTTAAATGTATTTTAGTGCTGGCACTAGGCCACAGCCATCCCAAAACGAAATGTGCACTACATGCAAAATCATCACATGCCGGTATTGGTAAAACATTTTAAAAAACCCAAACACCTACTGATAAAATTTAAAGAAAAAAAAAAAAAGAAGAAATAAAAGAAAAAGAAACCTAGCATTTACCAAGCTCTAAAAATGAAAGAGAATGAATTTTTTACAATGCATTTGTTAAAGGTGAATATTAAAGGTAGACAAAGGCAGTTGCTATTGTGCACAAATATTAACCAGGTAAATAACCCTTCACCTTGGGCAGACAATCACTAAGAGTTTTGCACCGCACTTCAGGAACACAAGGAAGGGCTGACGTGCTTTTTCAACAAGGCTTTTTTTAATTTTTTTTTAACCAAAAAATCTGATTCTAAAATTAGTGGGCCTAAGTTTCAATGCAAAGAGGGGAAATGGAAAATAATACTGGGAAGAAAGCTCAAACTGAACAAGAAAATGTTTCCTAGATGATTATTAACACMTAGACTAAATGGCTGAAGTCTCACAAATTCTATATCATCTGCAAAGTAGGATTAGACGAACTTCTAAAAATATACATACATATATACACACACATATATATTTATATAAACTTGCATTCAACCACATGAAGAGTCAGGAAACACTGGTTGGTATTTTATGATCCACATTACAAATTACATCAGGCTGGATGAATGTAATGATCCCTTTTGGCCTTACATTCTAGGAAAGAATATGAAGAATGTGAAAGGATATTGAGTGAGAAGCACTTATTTAGCAGTGTTTTGTAGCTACAAGTCTACAGTTTGGTCCATGGGTAGTTTTTGTGCTAAAAGGATACTAAGCCAAAGCTCAAAATTCATGTGATGAGGCTACAGTGGTGAACAAAGCTACTGCAACAACTACTTTTGATAGCATTTTGTAATAATCTTATGTTCTGCATACCAGGTATTTTTCTTTACGTTACTTAAAAATTAATACCGAGAAGATATCTTTTCTTGCCAGAAGACGGTGTAATACCAAGGTTATTCCACTGCTCTGTGCTAATTCCAGTAAGCTAATTCTGCAGTCAGTCTGATGAATAGGTATTTATACTGGTAGACACATTGTCCATAAGTCTTTCGGGTAATGTGATGCTCATTTTTACCTTCGGATTAGAATAGTAAATAGTGATGCAGTGTGCAATACTCACCGGGGCAGGGGGAGAGAGTATAGGTGAGAGTGAGTGAATGCCTCTCACTACAAATAAATCAGTGACATGAATTTGGGTGTCCACGTCTCAGGTGGAAACTAATACTCTTGGAATGATAGCTCCCCTCCCTTTTGTCCAAACAGCAAATTCACTCTGGACTAGAGAGTTTTTCCCTGAAGAAAACTTCGCTTTCTAGAAAGACGTTCCATTTAGACAAAGCTGAACAATCCCAAGAACAAAAACTCCCCTAAAATAAGCAGCCTACAGCTGGGGTATTCTCTGAAAAGAGGGAAGAATGACCAAGTAAGATTTGAGCCTGAGTCTTCCCTATTCCTGTAGAGTAGGGATTCCTGTAGCCATATATAACTGTCATATGCTACCTTTTTTTAGTATTTCGGTGGATACTTCTAAAAGCAACAGGAATGCTCATCTAGTAATAAGACAAATGCACTTTTAATCAGTGTTTCATAGAAAAAGAAAAACTACTTTCTGCCAAATTTCTGTGGTACACTTAGAGCATGCAAGAAAACATGTGAGAGGAAACAAAAAAAATGGTAAGTTCCTTGGAAAGCTTTTAAGCTTCTTTCAAACTTACTACATGGCCTTTTTGTGTAAAGTAGTATTTATAATCCTGCTCAAATCTATTCTTTTTAATCACAGGCTCAAATTTGAAATACTCTGGCACTGCTGCTCCAGTGTGCACAATTCTTTATGGCAGATCTACAGTCTGGCTTTTTAGTATCACCCTAATCCTACCTTGTTGACAAGTGACTTACCGGAAAATATCTACGCACACTTAATCACAGAGATCTGTTTGAGGCATACACGTGACTGTGGGAGTGATCTTTTTTCTTTATTAGATATACTGTCAGCTATACTGACCAAATCCAAGAACACAAGCTATATTCAACCTCACAAACCTCAGACAGATGTACATTAGACAGATGTTTAATGTTTGTGATACTGCTTTGAACTTTAATAGATCATTTCCACTTCTATAGACATCTTCTCTGAGATAATAATCTACTTTCAAAGAAATCTTCACTATCAAAATTCCAATTTTTATTAACCCTGCAGCTGAGTCATCAWCCTTAAGAATAAATCACAGGAGGAAACAGTCACTTATCTTGACATGCAGTACTTCAAATCTCAAATGTGAAAGCAGTAACAGAGAATAGTCTTACATGTTTGCTCGTTATATCCTTTGTTGCAGAGACAAAATCATACTACACAAGCATACAAAACCTTGACTCTAAGACAAGGACCTGCAAGGCTCTCCAGAGCTGCAACTGGGAAATATCTAGTGCCCAAATATGGCCTCCTATGCTGTGAACAAGAAGATACACACTGAGAAAGGGGCCTTGGCCGGGACCAGAGATGGGTGACTTCACAGGTGATAAACATTTTCCCCAAAGCGGCAAGTAATTTGAAAAAGCTCTGTTTGACAGGTTTCCTGCCTCTATCTGCCCAACACTTGGTCTCTTTTTAAAGATTTTTTTTTTTTTTTTTTCCAAAATTGCCAAGGGTAAATGCCTCTTCCTCCCCCCTTTTTAAAGGCCGCACCAGCTGTTCTGCAGCCCTGCTAGAGCCGATATTGTCAGCCTAAATCCAGTCACACCACCTTGCCTGTGGACGATGGCCAAACAGTGTCTTGGCTGGGGAAGATAAACGCAACCCCTGTGCTTTGATGTCTCAGGACAAACCATCTGAGCATTCTTTCCTGTAAAAAGCTGGTCTTGTCCAAAAGCCCTTGTGCTCCCATTAGCTGGTAGAATCTCAGGATGGGAAATGGCCAGCAGCCTGCCAGGAGCAGGGACTCACCCATTGCAAATGCCACTGTGGCCAGTGCAAAGACGGTTGTTGATTGAGCCTATGGACAGCAGTGGAGATTTTGCTGCTTTGGCTCTACCTCTGCCCAACTACTTTCTGGCAGTACACCCAAATGTCACAGCAGTCCCTGGTACTCACTTCTTACCTGATGCAAACAACCCACAGACAAGATATTCACATTAAGGATGAGGTGCAGCACCCCTCTGCTTGAGTGCAGCCTCCAAACCCTCTGCATCCGAGTTACTGTGCCAGTTTGAGTGTCAGCATCAGGCCATCAGTCAACAAATGATGGTGAGGCAAGAAGAAATGGATGTATCATCAAGGACGCAGGTATTTTCAGTGAGAGCTATCCCTGAAAGAGGAGCCCTGCTGACTTCTTCAGCTTGAGAAATATTAGACTATAGCAAATATCCTTTGAGACACAGCAATCAATGGCTGTAGAAATCAAAAGCAGGACCAAGCAACAGGAACTAAATGAACCTGAAAAACAAGTGCCTGTTTCCAGTTGAATGTCTTAATAGAGAAAGAGAAGGCAATGAAGACTTACAGCTGCCTATCCTTTGAAGTGATGCGGGTTTTTGTTTTGAGGGASTTTATATACACATTTATATATGAGTGTGTACTGTAAAATATATAGAAGATRAACTATTTTTCTTCAGAGAAATCTTTCACATCAGTAGACAGTCAGCAGAAAATGGCCAAATAAGACAAGGATAATATCTTGCAGTTTCTGTGTATCTTCATCTTAGAATAGCTATTGCAAGTGGATGCACATGTAAACATTTTTTCCATGTTGGATTTTAACCCCTCCATTATTTTGCATAAGCTGCTTGTTCTCACTTATTCAGGGCTGCATTGGCAGAAACAGAGAGTGAACTTTACAAAACAAAATTTGTTTTCAAATGCCAACATATGCAGGATGAAACTCAAACATTCAGGAGGCAAAAACAACAACAAAAAAATTCAGTCTTCCCTTATATGGTTGTTTGAGAAAAGTTTATTCTATTTCAGCACAGAATGAATATTTCTGAGTGGGAGGACAATACACCTGCAGCAAACAAAGAACCTTTCACTTTCACATGCAAAACATTATGCAAACAAAATTGAACTAGTTTTCCCAACACCCAGATGAAGACGGATAATGTTAATCTCATTTAGTAACATCACACAGGAGAGGGGTGAGCTGAAGGCTCTGGATCAAGTTTAGTTTTCACTCAGGTTTCTGCAGTTCCCAACTGTACATTAATTACTCTGTAAATAGGAGAGGTTCTTATCACAGCACCTACAAGACAAGTCAGAACCCAGCCAGCCATGTGAACTGTTATGCAAACACATAGTGACCTCTAATCATGAAACCTCTACTGACACATCACGTGTCAAGATTAGTATCAGTTCTCTGCTAAGGTTTGGGGGAAGCGAGCACAAGCAGCAAGCTCTAAGCTTTGCCAGCAGCTGGTGGGAAACAGGAGAACATTACAGCTGCTGAGAAGTACCCAGAGCTTTATAAAACCTCACAAGCCATTACATTTCCCCCTCCCTCCTGTTTCAAAGCAAGCAGGGCATCTCCTCCTGGTAGAGGTGGGGGACAGCCTGGCCTCAGCCCAGCGCTGCCCTGCTAAGGCAGGTTTCCCCTGGCAAGCAGGGACAAACCACGGTGGATAAGGAAGGCAGCCAAGCCCACCTCCTCCCATCCACCCTGCTCTTGATATCTGCCTTGCCCCAGGGGAAGCAGAAGCTGATGCTGCCTCATTTGGAGTCAGAGAGAACATTAAGTAAATTGTGCTTTTTCCTGTCTTTCAACTCAGAGGCCAGCAAAGCTCTATGTGCTTCCACTCAAACATGACAACAAGAAAGAAAAAAAAAAAAAAAGATGCCTGCTTCCAGTTACAGGCAGACTAATGATATTTGCCTTGCTGATCATAGGGTCTTCCCTTCCTTTCAGGTCTTCAGCCTATGAAGCAGCTCAATTAGGGGAGTGACTAGAATTAAGTAGACACGTATGAACAGTCATGATTAGGCAAATGCAGTAATCCTGGTTAAAGAGGGCTAGCGATAGCAGGAGAATCTATCACTATCCCACTGCCATGCTACTTGAGATAGAATACACTTAGATATAGACTTAAATCACAGTTCTACCAAACTCAGAGGGAAAGGTCCAAGGAATATTCACCAGCTATTTCAAGGCTTACGGTAGAGCCTATGGGTAAGAACGAAAGTACAAGTATCTACTAAACAGATAAAACTGGCATAGCAGTATTAGTTTCGAACACCACAAAGCTGATGTATATATCCACAGCTGGCCAAAAAGAAATCACAAGCAAGCAGCGGAAGGTAGGTGTTAACATAGTTTTGTTATTTTCTTTTTGATTGTAGGACCTCTCTCTCTCATATCTGAATAGCACTCTTTCCTTCCATTGATAACAAGGTGGATTACAGATGAATAATCAAAATAATTTTTTCCATCAAAGACAAGTTCTCTCTCAGGCTTCATACTTCTAGATATTTGCTTGTCTTGACTGCCTACTTGACTGATTTTCTTTTTAAATTTGAGAAAGGAAAGTGTCGTGGTTTAACTCTAGCTGGTAACTAAGCACCACGCAGCCGCTCGCTCCCCCCCCCCTCCCCCCCCAGTAGGATGGGGGAGAGAATCAGGAGGGCACATGAAGGAAAACCCATGGGTTGAGATAAGAACAGTTTAATAATGGAAATAAAACAAAGTAGAACAGTGATAACAACAATGATAACAACAACAATAGCAGAATATAAAAAGCAGGCGATGCACAATGCAACTGCTCAACCCCACGTGTCCCGAATGAACTCGTGTGTCCCGAACACCAGAGGCCCCCCCCCCCGCCCCGGTTTTATACTGAGCATGATGTCACATGGTATAGAATACCCCATTGGCCAGCTGGGTCAACCGCCCCGGCTATGCTCCCCCCCCCCAGCTACCCCTGCACCTGGCAGAGCATGGGAGGCTGGTGCAAGCACCACCCAGCAACAACCAAAGCATCAATGGGCCATCAACGTTCCTTTCATTACCAAACCCGAAACACAGCACCCAGCTACTCCAGCTGCTGGGAAGAAAGTTAACTCTGTCCCAGCCAGAACCAGGACAGTAAGCAACAAATCCTCTGGTACCAGAATGATCAGCACTGCATAAAATCTTGAAGGGGACTGAACAATCAGTGAAGCCAAGAGGAGCTTAGCCTGTCTTGAGTAAGAGTAGTGGCATCACTGTACTTGCAACACATTATTTGGCACTTCTATGTGTCTGTTTATATATATATATAAAAGATTATATATGTACACACATATACATGTAATCCTGAATCACAACACTTTTCAGCATCTAACTGATGGACTTCCATGCAAGAATATCAACTGGAACAAAACCTGTTGTAACTTTGGTACATATACAATTGGTAGCACATCAAGGGAACATCCTGTCCTTTAAGACACATGAAATTTCATCATAGATTATACAGTGGTCATAATTTAAGGCAGGAATTGGACTAAAATTGCTCCCTCTCTATCTCCCCTCCCCCCAAAAAAAGCAAAGGCTAAGTAATAACTGAAAAATTTCAGTGCAGTAACTAATGCAAAACAAAATTAAACAAACAGAAAAAAGTGATGCTCTGTTTGCTTTACTCTCCCTTTACTTCCGTAAGGATGTAAGTGTCATAAGGAAAGCTTTCTGAAGAAAACATGCAAAATCAATTACTTCTCCTGGGGCGAGCAACTGCTAAGTGACTATCTTGAAATTTAAGGCTACTAGCTATCTACTGTGCTACTTAAGTAGGAAAAAGTGATTTACTAAAAAGGAAGACATTTGAAGCATTTTGGTCCAAAATTTGAAAAGCACACTTAAGATTGGTCCTGTTGCTGACATGATTCCAGAAAGAAAGATATATTAGTTTGCCCCTTGACAATACTCGGAAAAACAACCAAACAAAAAGCCAACAGCAGATAGCTTGCTTTCCTTTCTACTCTCCAGACTTTTGTTCCTCTGGTACCTTGAGCAATCCAACAACGGATACATTCCTAATGGATGAGATATACAAAACTTGAGAGAGCTTACAGCATTGTGTGCGTATTAACGATCATAACAATAAAAACCATAATGGAGTATTGTACTAATAGCCACAACTGGCAAAATAATATGATGGGAAATTGTAGCGTCTATGCCTTATCAGCAGAGGAGTGGCAGTCTGCTCTATTCAATCCATGCACAGCTCTGCCAGAGAGCAAAAGGAAACAGTGTCCCCATTCTATCTTTCTGAATAGCAATGTTGTGTTATTGTATAAGTGTCAGGAAGAGGCAATCCTTCATGAGATCTTTACCACAGCATTTCTATGGTTATAGTGTGAAGACTTGCAGACGGAAATATTATACAATTGAGAAATTGGCACATTGATCTAAATTCTGCCTACATACCAGTAGCACTGCACTTGAAGGATCTCTTTGTAATACATGCTCACGCTGTCTCAGCTTGCTGCGACTTAAGACAGAAGGGCTAGAGCTAGGAACAAGAGCTGCAGCAAAAATAGTTTTCACACTTATAATGGACATTCCTTTTTCTTTTTTGCTCAGATCACTGCAGAGGTCACTAGTTACCTCAGATCATTTACATAAAAGCAAGAAGCCAGATCAAAGTTATATATTGGTCCACCAAGAACAAAACAGAGATGGTAAAATATTTCTCCAATTGTATTTCCACGTATCCTAGTATAATGTACTTGATCTGCTGTACGTAGACTCCATCCAAAGTCTTGAGTCAAAAGGATTTTTTTCCCCCCTGTTTGTTTTCAATAACTAATTCGGCTGTTTACAAAACACAGTTCATATTGAGGACTGCAATGATGATTTCCAGAAACACCAAGTTTCTGGAAATCATCACTGGAGGAACACCAGTGAAAGAATCGGTGCATAGTTACCACACTCTTCCTTAACCATTGCCAATGGGCTAAACAGCCTTGCCTGACTCATTACAGGAGTATTTTCTTCAGCAATTTATTAACCTGCAGGCTGTCCACAAGGTAGAGAGATGAAGGCCTTGGGTTTCAGTCATGCTGAAACATGGGCTGTAGAAGGTTTATAGCTATTGCCTCTTACAATTATTGGGATTGATTATTATTTCTTCCCCCACCACCACCAATGAAAGCAAGGGTAATTTTATTTCCTATTAATTCCTGGGAAAACTTTAGGGTAAATAATTTTTTCAGGGCACTCAAATATCACTGCAGTGAAGCTCATACAAACACCAGACCAGAGGCAGACAAGGTATGCTGGTTTGCTTAAACAGGACAAAGCTGAATGAGCTATTCAAGACAATCAAATACAAGTGGTAAAAATGGACTGATGATTTCACCTGAACAGAGTTCAGCACAAGGATCCAATGTCACCACAGTAAGTTTACTTATGCCACGTCCTAATAACAAGTTATTGGCAAAGGTTACATCTTTAATATCTATAACAGGTTATATCTTTCAAAACAGCGTAAGAGTCAGTAACTGTATTCTACCAAGAAGAAATGGAAGATCAGTGATGGCAGCAAAAGTCAGAAGGAACAAGGTAGAGAGGAGAACATGTATCTGGTAACCCAGCCTTTCTGCTGCCACTTAAGTGTTACTGAAAAATGAAATGAAAATAATCTCTGCATCCAGGCAACAGGGAGAGACACAGAAAACTCAGCTGTAAATACTAGAACTATCCATTGTGCAGCAGAGAACAGTTTTCACAAAGCCTATTATTCCGTTTTTCATAAAGCCTATTTTATATACCTTTGCATGCTTGAGCAAACACTCCCTTCAAAGTGCGTAATGAAGCAATACTTATTTTTTAATTGGACAGGCACAGCGTTTGTAACAGACTGTACCTTTTTACCTGCCTGAGTACCAACTTTCTCTTTTCCCATGGAACATTAAAGTTGGTTGCGACAGCTTGGAGTTTTTAGAATATTACATGTATTAGAAACTGAGCTGTTTGCACTGGTTCTTTTTTGCTGTTTTCAGTAAGCAACAAAAAGGAGGTGTCTGTTCTGTTGGCAATGCCCTATAGCTTCTCAATAACCATCAGAAAAAAATTCTATTATTTAAAAAATGGTAATATTACCATGAAGAGAAACAAAAGATAGAAAAGACAACTTAAAAAAATCCTTGCTCTTCAACATTAAAAAAGAAACCCACCCAAAACCTAACTGTGTTGAAAAGGACTTCTGAATTAAAAATCACCTGATCCCGTGTCTGAACCTATTATTTCTCAAGAGTTTATGACACGGTGTTAAAGTCTTTGAGCATGTATCCCAAAAATTATATTCCTACTGGTGTAACTGTAATTTTTCCACTGCTGAACCATTGTTACAAGGTCTTTGTTGCATACCTGCACCCACTGCAAAATTCAGGGGTCTAATATTTTCATTCCAAGTCATAAGGGATGGAAAACTACTACTGCTTTTGTTTCTCTGTTTGTAAAGTAGCAATACCAATTTACTGTGATGATAATCTTTACTACATACTACGCTTGTGTTCACCAAATGGTGTTTGATACTTAATTGACAAGATTCTTGTTATTCTAGGCACACATTTGTGCAATATGGTAATGAAAACTTGTTATGTGATTGTAATTATGATAGAGTGAAATTAGAATCTATAATATATTAAACTTTTCTAGTTACAAATGTGTGCATAGCTCTGTTCCAGAAAGATCTGGAGCTAAAGTTTAAAAACAAACAAACAACTCCCCCCTCCCCTCCCAACAAAAAACCTCACCCAAATCCAAGCCACTGATAGATAAAAGGGAAAACGTGAATAACCTTGCTACGGAGGTAACTGTATACAGCAGTATATGGAAGTGCTGAGTAAAAACTTTTTTTTTGAAAAACAGGAAAATAGAAAAGTTTACTTGCTAGCATTTGTGTCAAGTACACAGCAACAGTATTTCCACTGCAGCATCAATACTTCAAGGTGAAACCCACTCAGCAGAAACATGCATGATTTCTGCAGTTAAAATTGTGCATTGTTTTTTATGCTTAATAAAAAAGCAAACTCACCAGGGTACAGAAGATGCATTGGCATTGTGCTATTGTTGTCATCTGCTCCACGGGATATTCACCAAGGCAGAGCTTGCAGGACACTAATGGGTCAAGTACCAAGTCCCAGGTAGGTCTATATCTTGCTGTAGTCATTGCAGAGCAGTCTGAAAAACAGCACAAAAGTAAAGACACTCCATTTCCTTATATTGATACTCAGTACATTTCTGCCACTGAAAATCTCATTGTCAGCTGCTGCCTGTTAGCTATTTGGGAAAAAAATATTTATAAACAGCAATAGCTAATTTGACAATGTCAGCACTTGCAGTAGGCTATACATCCCCTGCCTGATAGAACATGCATATAGCAAGCAGAAGGAAGTAAAAAAAAAAAACCACCACACAATACACTAACAAAATATGAGAGCAAATCAGGAAATATCCTTAGGTCACAGACTTTTGTCTGACATCATACATGCAAAAATCTCATTCCCAATTCCTGCCATTTTCACCACTACTTACAAGCTTTCTTTCACCAACATTGATTACCCATCACTTAAAATACATTCCTTAACCCCCACAACTCCAGCTAGCTAGGCAATACGCACAAGGTCTTTCATGAACCAAACATCTATTATGCCGCTTTCCCAGCCTGATGATATTGTTGCTAAGAGCATGACAGATTGATCAGTTTGCTAAGTTAATTTTAGAAATAATGATGAATATTTTGAGTACACTCAGAGTTTTAGCCTGCATTTTTCTCCCAACCCTTGCTATATGCCAAGAGCACAACTTTGTTGTAGCAACAACCAACTGGGGCAAATAAGAACACAAAGTGAGATATAAAAAGAGGCTACAATACCTATGTGTCACCCTCAAGACAGCAATAGGATAGGACCATGCAGAGCATCTTTATCCTAGGCTTCAGGGCCCAGATGGAGAGTTGTCAAATGACTAAGCAGAAAGAAAATAATCTCACACATAACAAATGTATTCCCACAAAGAGGAAAGCTAATTTACAAGTTACACACATGRGGAAAAAACAAAACAAAAAACCACACACTCCCCCAAACATCTAGGGTAATTTATGTAGTATATCTAATCTTAACACCATATTTACTAGTATTGTTTTGTCACTGTGACAGTGACCTTCCAAGTGTGGGAAATTCACATCCCGAGGCTGCTGGGAGGTCCACATAATCTTGCCTCCCTCCTTCCCAAAATTAGCTGGGTCCCTACCTTCCCTACACAGGCAGTTACACTACTCCAACTATGATTACAGCTTTTTTTTTTTTTCATTGGCACCTGCAGCAACTGCTTGTATCTGTCATATTATCTGTGAACCTCCTAAGACCTCCAGAATTGCAACAAATGACTTTTATGCTTATTAGATGAGGGTTAGGCAGATGTTCAAGCAAAATATGCTTTTTGCTGCCAAACAAATCACATGGAGAGTTCAAAGAAGTGTTTGTGAAGTCTGAGTCTTTGATACTCAATTCATTGTGGACATGACTCCACCAAGGCCTCTAAATTCTCTGAAGCAAAGTGAAGATTTTATATTAGCCCTCCGTTCAGTCTATCTCATTACAGGATGCCCTTCAAAAGGTACATAAAGCACACCAAAAGAGCAGAGCCTAATAATACTTATTTCTAGCACAGCCAACAGAGAGGAGAGGGGGAGAGAAGAAAGGTTAAACAACCCCATTTCCAGAGATGCTTTGGATCATTTCCTCTGAAAGCTCCCACACAAACTCCACACTGTTTCAAAGGGAACAGATGACACAGTCCCGCAGAACGGCACATGAGTAACAGCTCCACGTCACAAAATAAGACTTGAGCTGTGCAGTCTTTTCTGAGACTTTAACATGAAAGTATGACATGGTGATATGAATGAAAACCAAAGAGTTTTAAGGCTATTAGACTGCTGCTTTACTGTCAATTACCACTGTTTTTTCATTTAACACAAAATATCAGCGAAAACAATTTTCTTCTTTCAAACTTTGGTTTATCTGACATTTGCAGATGATAGACCCATGAAGTATTTGAGAAGCAGTGATCAAACACACCTGAACTAACTGATATTAGTTTGACTGTCCTTTGCTTGTCCTGCCCAGTTTATTACATGTCTGTTGCTTATGGCAGCAAACAGATGAAACTAGCAGATGAATAATGAAGAGGGATAAATTTAAATTAAGGATGCACTCACATGCATCGGGCAGACCAAAATCCTAGCAAGTTTTATGGCGAAGATGTAAAGTTTTATGGCGAAGTCTGACACAATTCAGACTAAAAGCTTGCCAAATATATTGATACAATGCAATCCAGACAAAGAAGAAGTTTATATATATTCAATGTGGGTCAATAAGCAATGATAAAGGGGACAGTATTAACCTTTCAGCTCCAAGGCTTATACTTGTTCCCTGATCCCCAGGACTTTCAACAGAGGCTTACTGGTATCACTGTGGTAATTCCTCTTTTGCAGTACAACTATACTGTAGTAACACCTCACTGGGAAATACTTCTCCTCTGTCTTCTCCTGCAAAGCAAAAGTGTATTAAAGTGAAACTTCTTTCAAGCTGGCATCTAGCAGGCCAGCAGAAATTGTCTGCCCAATACAGTTGGCGTATAATCCATGGCAAACTCAGCCATGGTGATAACAGAAAGCAAAACCTGAATGCAGCTTCAAGTGGCAGCAGAGCCATTTCTGCTCACCCCTCCTTGCCAAACACCTTCTGCTGAGACAGTAATATGTGCAGCAGAGTGATTGCCTCCATTCATAGGAGGGCATTAAAAAAAATACTTAGTTGACTCCTAAAGGCTTCTATCCCACGCTGCCAAAGAAAACAAGCTCCAAGTCACCAAACTAGTCTTATATTTATTTTTTGTATGTCACTTTTCAAACAGAGTACAAATAGTACAAGGTAGCATTGTATCAATTTACACCTTTCCCTTTAGCCTACTGCAGCATTATATGCACACACAATCATTACAACCTCAATTACTATGCTAAATAGTCATCAGTTTTAACAATGAAATCTTGCATTCACTTCCATGGAAATAAATATCTGTTGTCACTGGTGGCCTTAAAGCAAGGATCAAGAAATCTGCCACCTAGCCTTGGCAAATGTGTGCAGAAAGCTACCACATCCCAGTGGAACATTTCTGCTGGGTATCCCCGTAAAGGAACACAGGGACTGAAGCTTTCCAAAGCACAGACTAAATCTTGCTTCATGATCATCTGGCACACTGTTGCAACTAAATAATAAGCTTCTGTGTTTACATCATGATGCTTAAGAAAACTTTTAAAAAATAAAAAAGCCAACCAAAAAAAACAAACTCGCAAGAGAACAGCAGAGAAAAAGCTACCTTCTGCCAAAATCAGATTAGACTCCTACTGTTCCATAGCTGTGGTCTCTTATGGCCTCAGATTGTATTCTCATGCTTTCTAGTGATGTGCAATGCTTCAGGGAGAATGTAAAGCAACAGCAAGAAGAAAAAGAAGGCAACTGAAAGGACTCTAGAGGAACAAAATATTGAAAAATATGTACTGGTGTGCCCTCATGCTGAAGACCACCAGTTACAGCACCAGCCAGTAGAAAATTTTGCCTCGTGGTTTGGCTATCTGCTAGGAAGCCTCAAGAAATACAGCTAGTAAAGGTACAGAATGACAGTCCAATCCACCTACTGAAGATCTTAGCCCAATAAATACTTCATTAGTTCATTAGAGATTTAGTGTTGATTACAAACTTGGTACAAACATCAATACTTCACAGGCCCTGATAACAGATGCGCCAAATTGGACTTAGAGACACAGAAAACCAGAAGAGAAGTTTAGACTCCAAACTCTACTGCAGTCAAGGTCAGACTCGTTTACATATTTTTGCAGACTGTGGTCCGTATCTGGTAATACTGAATTTGTAAGAAATTTGTAAGAAAATTGGTAATGCAGCCAATCGTTTTCTAGGAGAGCATCCCAAAGCAAGCTGGGAGTAGGAGGCATAGGAAATAGCTTCAGTAATAGTTTGTTCAGAGCAGTGTTTTCATAATCAACAACCTGACTAATGACTATTTAATTCTGCAACCAGGTGCATGTCCACACAAAAAAGGAACCACTGCATAAAGACACAGAAATGACTGAAGTCTTACTATTGTAACAACATGTTAATATATTTAAAATGTGACTGTTATGTGTTCTGGGAGATAGGTATGGAGGGGAAAGGAATATTTCATTATTTCTGCACAACTAATGAATTAAGTGAATACAAACTGGATTTCTGAACAGTAATCCCTTAGTTTTTGGTCCACCTACACAGACTACATTTTCAAGCAAGAACAAATGGCTGACTTGATCTCTGGTAAGTCAAGAATAGAACAATTCTTTCTTTCCAGGCTTCAAGAAGTTGCAGAAAACAGTAAAATAGAAACAATGTGAAAACATCTGTGAAAAACTGTGAAAGCAGGAAAGAATGCAGCTTTCTTCCATGCAAGTCATTCAAGAAATTATAAAACAGTATGATTTTTCTCATTGCACTGTAGGCAAGTATTTCATGGCACTGTACAGTCAAACTGCAATTGCGTTAACACTTCATGGATCTATGACCAGCTATGTGAGAAAAAAGTGACTAGAAAATATGGTTGAATAAAACAGTCATATACAGCACGCTTTAACTGGTGGGTCTTTTTCACCAAGCAAGACCCAAAATAGAGCTTTCAACAGAATCTAAATTTCATCTTTAGATCAGGGACGGGTTTAATTTCTAAATAAAGGGCTTCAGTCCCCTCTCCTACCAGACAACTAGTTAATCATGTATACTTAAAGTCATCTGCCTTAAGGAGTTATCTTAATCTGAATTTACTAACATGATGGAAACTAGCTTTTTTAGAAGTCAAAGAAAGGGATTTAACTATGATTTAAAACTGGTTCTTATTCCTGTTGTCTCTCTTTGATTTCATCTAGTAGCCTGGATTATTTTAACTAGAGTTATTTTGAAAAACACCTGCTACAATACAGGTTTTATATATATTTTTATATATTTATATATATATTTATATAATCCAGGCTACACTTCTTCCTAAATAAAGTCAAACACATCTGTCATAGTAGAGTTTTATATATTTTATAATATATAAATACACTTTATATAGATTTAGACATTTAATATTTATAAAACTATAAATCTATAAAAATTTCTCCAGACATTTGTGGAGAAAAAAAATGCACATTTCTGAAGTGGAGTCATCTGCAGAAAGGCTCTTACACTACTGGAACTGGCACCGCCTACCACATCTATTAAGTGAATATTTTGACTCTGTGACCTAAACAATTCTGAGCTTCCCCATGTAGCCATAGCTGTAGCCCACTGCACGTGATTCCATAGCTATCTCTAAGACCCCCAAGTCAGCAGGGACTAGCTTACACAATCGAGATTGGTGGCTGAGAGTGTTCAGTGGCAGTCCTGCAACTTGGATTATTTGTTACCCCTCTGTCAGAGTTTGGGCTCAATGCCATTTTCGCTGTTCCTAGGCTTTTCCAGGGATCCTCAGTAGGATTTGTATTTCCCTAGCAATATAAAGAAGCCTGCATGACAGAATTGACCAATTAGCAAGTTATTTTTCTATTGGTGTTGCCAGTTTTTATTATGTAACTGTACTATAGACTGATAAGGCCATTTAAAAGTCCCTCTATAAAACAAATTAATGAATAAATTCACCTACTAGGTTGATTTTATGGTCATAGAAGTTGGCAGGCAGACTTACTGTCTCTCACTTACCAATCCCAGCTCGTTACTGGTGTCTATCATTGCATTAACTGTCTGTCTCCAAGTCTTCATCCTCACAGAACTGCTTGGGAGTAGAATAATTCTCTCTGCTAGATGTCAGGCAAACTAACACACAGAAGACTGAATTTACGTAGATGTTTAGAGATGACTAGCTTACAAAGGTTTGGTGCCTGCCTTCCTTCCTTAGGTTCTGAAATCCTGCCAAATGCCTACCTAACTCCTACAGCTCACTCATAAATCTGATCCACAATCAACTGTGCAAGTCCAGCAGATATCAGTCGTCCTTTGAATTCCAGACAACAACCACCAGTAAAGCCATGTTCTGTCTTCCAGCAGTATAACAGGCTGCTGTTTTCAGGCATAACTCTTTTCAACACGTAAGGAACTTCAGCTTGTACAGAATACTGCAGAAAGCCACGTCAACACATAGTCTATCATGAACTCTTCAGACCTGGCCTTTAAGTCTTCACACCGGCTAACCATCAATGCCAAGCTCACCATCTCTGTTCTTATCTTCAAGCTATTCCAGGGCCTGAGCCCAGAAGAGATAAGAGACCATGTAAAAGCTTAGAGCACTGTCAGCAACTTCAATCTCCTGGCCAATATAGCATGTGGGAAACAGGCTCCTTCTTGAGTTGGGACCAAACTATTCCAGGGGCTTAGATCCACACCATGAATAGCCACTATGTTTCTTTGCTTTACCTTCCTGACTGATACAAAACATATTTTAAATATATATAAATATCTAATATATATCCACATGTATATATAATATAAAAATATATACATATATAAAGATTACATTTAAACATTCCAATGCCCAAGGAAAAAAAAACAAGAGAAGGAACAGCTAGTTTCTCATTAATAAAAGGTACCTAAACAATAGCCTCAAGAGTGAAAAAAAAATAATCTACTGGACCGCTTTTGGGACAAATCACTGAGTTCGGGGAAGTTAAAAAGTTTTCTTTGCTAAACACCTGGGTAACAATTTTTCTTGTTTCTTTTCCTGAGAAATTAGAGTATCATATAAGGCAAAAAAAAAAAAAAAGAAAATTTACACAGATTGGTTTGATTACATCACAGACCATGAAAGATTTTAAATATTAGAGAAGTAATGGACAGCTTCTAAATCTATGGATGTATATGACGATGTTTCCTATATCAAATGCATGGGCGAGCAGAGAGGAAGAGATATTATGGAAACAAACACAGAAAACAAACAGATTTTAAAGCTCCAACTTCTAAAGAATACTACAAATAGACATCCCACAAGCTCATCTTCTGTCCATGCCTCAGAGGACCTAGAAAAGCCTAGACACTGCAGCACAGGTGTATCACCTGGATCTGAAACTGGCACGAAGGCAACACATTTTGGTCTGGGGAGAGTGAGCCTGCCCATCTCATTTGCTTTAAGAGTCATGAACCCATTAGATCCTCATTTCACAGATCCCAAAAAATACAGCCGCTGAATAATGTGACAGAGCCAAAGACTTTTCTGACCTTGCATTTTCCTGTGTTTGCCACCAGCTCTGGTGCCGCTGTGGCTTCTCAGAGCACTGCCAAATTGCAGCAACCTGAAATAAACTGGGTGTGGCGGTTATTCAGACCCCGTAGGCAGGGGTGAACACATTTCAAAAAAAAAAAAAAAAAAAAAAAAAATCACTTTACTCCATGTGAAAGAAACTGCAGTCAGTCAGAAGGGAAAGAACTGGAAGATTCAAAGGTCTGGAGAAAAAAACCCCATAATTTAATAAAAAGAAAAACGGAGTGAAAAGAAAAACAGAACACAGGAAAGACAGAGGACAAATGAGGAGAAAACAGGGGGAAAAGATCTTCTTCCTGGCTGTTCCCCGAAGAAGTGTATTTTGTTGTACAGAGTACAACAACTGAAGTGGAATTCCACGGCACTATGCCCCAAACATTTAATATCCCCAAAAGACGACATGAACAAAAGGACAGAGATGTGGTAACATTAAGGAACATTGCTCAGAACTCATGTGTCTAATCGATGTTTGCTATCCAAGAGACTAAGAGTCCTGGAACAGCAGAGTACCTCAGGGGAGAGCCGGGAAATCCTTGCACCATCCCATTTCCCAGCAGTGGAGTCCCAGGCCCTCAGCACACCTCGGGACACTCTCAACAGCCAGCAAGACAAGGCCTCAAGATAATTTGAAACAGCTAGGCCAAGATGATATGCATTTTAAAAGCATCCTCCTCCACGCGGAGCAAGAAAATTCCACCCTCCATCGTACTGGAGAAAAGCCTAAACGCTGCAGCACCGGTGTATGGCCTGGATCTGAAACTGGCACGAATGCAACACGTTTTGGTCTGGAGAGAATGAGCCTGCCCATCTTATTTGCTTACTTTCAGAGTCATGAATCCATTAGATCCTCATTAAAAAAATCCCATGAACTTTAATGCAATCAACCGCTGCTTTGGAATACTAGGGCCAAGATCAAGGTACATCTATGAATTACTGTGGCAACCACTATGCCCATGAAAAAGTGTGGAAGACCACGGGTTAAACCATTAACAGTTGAAATGTTTAAGGTCTGTAAGTATCTTAGAGACAGGAAGATCAGCTGCACACAGAATCTAGGAAGTAAGATTTTCTCCATATGAAGAGTGACACTGCACTCCACTGTTCCTCTTCTCCCCAAGTTTCAACAAACCAGAACCAAGACTACATGACTGAAATAGTAGTGAGACTCTGAGATCAAGGACAGGTTAAAACAACTTATTGGCATCATGACCAAAGGAATAAGAGTTCAGGAAAAAAACCCAAACCTTCCCTCTCCACTGACAGTCAAATACAACAAAAGCAGTGTAGTCTCTTGAACGGAGTTGTGATATGAATAACCATTTCAGCAGATGCCGGCAATAACCAGGAGACTTTCAGAGTGAAATAGCAACATCCTGTTGACCTGGCTTTTTTGGTTATCAGAAGACAAAAATCAGAAAGTCAAACTCATTTTCCTGGCTGAATGTTTTCAGATTTTGCTTCTTCTGGAAGAAAGCTGATGGTAACTAAGTTTTCAGATTTACAGAGTATTCTGCACCTTGTAGCCACCACCTTCATTAACAGAATTCATGCTCAAAACGGTAGGTGCACCAGGGACTATGCAGCTAGCGCCCATCAGCCAAGGCAGGCAGCTCAGAACGCAGAGGCAGGCAGCTCAGAATGCAGTTAAGTCCTACTCCAAATTAACATGGCTAAAAAGATACTTTCGTGTTTCCCAGCTATGAGCTCCCATTATAGTCATGGGCTGTAGGTGCCTACTTTAGGGTGTGCTGACTATTTTGGCAGTTCTGCTGGCCATACCAACTAGAGCTCTACTACTGGCTACAGGTAACGCAGTAGCCACCTGCATTTAAAATACCTTAAATTTCTACCCATATGCCTTGCCCTCTTGCTGGTCCCACAATGAAAGGAGCCCAGGGTGAATCAATCAGACAACATCCATAAGAGGTCTTAAAGTGAGGTAAGATGAAGCCAACCTAAAAGAGACTGGTCTTAACCAAAGCCAGTTGTAACCTAAGCATGCAACTCGCAGCCACAACAACCCCCAACACTATCTAGCAGTGAGAAGTCACTCATGACTGAATTATTTTCTAGCTTGTGAAGGCAACAGTAGTAACAAGGGCACTGCTCTCTGGGGTAACATCTATTTTATTATTTTCCAGAAACTCGTAAACCACCCAGTCAAAAACAACTGCTTTGCTATGTCCTTCCTCTCACCCCTAACATTTTCCCATGCTTTTATTTTTCTCTTCCCCAACTCTTTCCCCCTCCACCCCTTTCCTTGCTTCCTCCTATTCTTTCCCTCCTCTCTGCTTACAAGGAACTGATGAATTGGTGTACTCTGAGCTGTCTCCACACTACCAATAAATCAGTAAGGAGCAGTTTGAAACTTCAACATACCACAAGGTTTTTCCTTCTCCACAGTTGACTCCCAGAAAAGTAAGAGCTATGTTTACACAAAACCCAAGTAACACCAAGCTTGAGCTCTGTGGGTTTTTTGTTTGTTGGGGGGAAGGGAAGAGAAAAGCCTCAGAAGCTTAAAGCTAGAAACCACGTTTAAAGCTGTGCAAAGTTAGTGAGAAAACGCAAATATGAGCAAGAGGAGTCGAGCCCTAGTTCTGAGACACTTGGAGAGACCAGCTGAGCAATTCTCTTATTTCCACCAGTCAAAATTGTGTTCTGCCTTGCAACTATGGCAAAACGCAGGCTTGGTGCACTGCCCGGAGCTGTACGTCCATAGCACTTGACAAGTCTCAGGTGAAGGAACAAAGTACATGGGATTGAAAGAGCCCACTGCAAAACCTCTTGCTTACACTTGTATCACTAACAGTGGAGCTCAGGTTTTAACATCATCTCACATCCTAGCTGTAAGACAACACATCCGCACGTACCATCCCTTCATATGCTACACCTGAACCGCAAAGCAGATATGCTGGTAGCTGAAAACAGCATTCGGAGTGGGGTGAAGTTTGGTTAACTTACCCACAGTTCTCTTTGTTCCTGTGGCTCAACAACCACAAAATTCCAGGCAGATATTTGTAAGAGACAGCATTTTTCACAGCTCCCAGTGTGGACAGTGAGTTCCCGGTCTCATGCCCCAGATCTGCCCCTCAGAGATTAGCATGAAGTTCTCCTTTGTTCTGAAGAGTTATCTTCCACTAACAATATTAAGAGGGAGAAGAAYCAACACAGCGCATATAGTCAGTAGGACTAGGAAGAAAATATTGCTTAAGTACAAGAAAAGAGAAAGCCTCTTCATAGAAAGAGTAAAACTTCATAGAAATGTTTTGTGCAGTAATTATAGCCATCTGGAAAGTTACTTTTACTTTTTCCAAAACCATGCCTAAAACTAGCAACTCTAGCTAGAAGTTGGACAGCTTCACTGCAGAAGTAACAGCTTCCATCATACCATATTGCACTGTGCATCAGCTATGACCCAGAACTACCCCTCTAGTCTTCAGAGGACAGAAAAGTACAGTGTATTTGAATTAGATATCACAGTACACAAACTCACTCACCATGTCGGTGTGACACACCAGACTAAAGTACAAGGAGAAACCTAGGATGGGATTCAGGCTACCCAAGACAGTCATGCTATTATTGGTGCCTAAAGAAGCAGACTTCTAAGATAACTGCCTATATTACCTACTCAGTGAGAGGAAGGAAAGAGATTTTGAAGGCCTTCAGAGGGAGATTGTGTGTCTAGTATCAGGCACCTCAGCCAAAGGATAAAAAAAAAACACCAAAACACCGCATCTTTCTGGAAGAATTCCATCTCCTGACAATAAATCCAATGGCTTGTGCTGTGCAGTAGGCTGAATTATAGATCAGTAAGATTATTTTATTTTTTCCCCTCAGAGTTTGAGAGAGAGAAAACTGATACAGCCTGCTTGGTACATCCTGCCAACAGGATCTACCCTGACGAACAGTACTAGCTGCTCACAGTTTCTCTTAGTAGTACCAAATTTAAAAATGGGTAACAGAGGAAAAGATTTGAGAATTCCTGCATCTCTCAACAAATAGTCAACCCTTCATATCACTTGATGCTTCACATGATTAAAAACTACACCTATCAGCTAGGACATTTTACAACAAACTTCTGGCCTGACAAACTTGATGACTCTGGATTCAAATCTCTGTGCACTGCTCAAATCCAATTGATCATCTCCCTGCATTCTCCTAAAAGTTTTATTTTCTCTGTCTTTTTACCTCCTTTCCTATACATAATACTGTTGCTCCAATTTCCTCCTGCTTGAAGCAGCCTGCCCTCTTCCCATCACATCTGCATGACAATGCAGTTCTTCAGTCTCACCTCCACTGCACAGTATCCAAGGCAAGGTAGCCCAGGTCGGCCAAACAGGAGAGGTCAGTCAGGGTGTTATACTAGAAAACTGGCTTGGGACAAGTTTTCCTCTTCTTTGGGAGAGGAGCAGTTAGCCTTTTTTAAGCACAGTGTTACAAAATTTAATTACATTATGGGCTATGTTAATATCTCAGCCATGCTAGCTTGGTGAATAAAGTGTTGTTTGTTCTCAAGTTTCCTTTCACACATTACAGAGTTACATGTTCCAACTACATTTCTCCAAGTCATGTCCCCATGTGACATTCAACCAGCATATGCCTGAGCACAGACCTGTCACTCACATGGGCTAGGGAACTTAGAGACAGATTCTTATTATGTAATAACACTTTGATTAGGGGCAGATGTTTAATTTGGTCTGGTTTCTTCCTACCTTCTTATTGATGGTCCAGTCAAGTCATTTAGCACAGGCCTTGTAAGACCTTCAACAAACACAATCAAGAGAAAGTTCGTATGTCAGTGTGAACCACTAAGATGGCATGCACCAGAAAGGATGATCTAGTGATTAGAACATCACCTGAGTTATAAGAAACTACTGATAACCTCTTCTGCCTTGAACTTACTGCATAACTGAGCAGCTCATACAGTTTAGTTGTGCCTCAGACACATCAGCTGGTACCTACCACATCACACAGGCTGGTGGGTGGATGAGCAATGCTTTAGCTGCCTGATTGCATGTTTTCCTTCTCTTCTCCCTCTGCAGAGTGAGAATCAGCATTTGCAGTATTTTCAGAGGTATAATGTATTAGCCTCAACATCAGCCCCAGCTCTAATCCTTCACAGTAATATTACTGGTGCATAGGGATGCTTTCTGCTTTGTTGGTGGTTTTTTTTCCCCTCCCCATGTTTAACAACATTCGCAGTATAACACGTGTACCTGTTTACTGCAGAAGGCAGCAGCACTGTGGCACCCCATCTGCACGTGGCAGGACCGTGCATAACGCCTCTGCAACAGCAAAGGCAGAAAGACCGAAACTGAAGGTTGATGCGCTCAGGCATGTAGAGACAGCAGAAAGCATAAGGGGAAGGAAGGAAAGAGCGCAGGTTCACCACAGTGGAAACACACCCTTCAGGGCTCCCCACACTACAGTTGTCTAGATAACAAGTACTGATAAGTTACAGACCTTTGATTTTGAGAACACATGCAGAGGAATGCTATTGGGATTTTCTTCATACCGCTTTGTACACTTGAGCACAGCTCTTAATAGGTGTTGGGCCTTGATTTATTACTTCTAGTTTCCATACAGTTTTCTCCTCTTACTCATTGATTAATTGTAGTAAGTGAAGATGCTTTTGGAGCTTGAACTATAGTTTTTCTTTCCTCATTTATAACAAAACCTTAAGAACAAACTACTGGCAGTTCTACATTTGTAAATGGCTTTCCCTGCCAATTAGTTCATTTAGTAAGGACAGTATGGAGCTGATTAGGGCTATTTGGTTTTTTAACCTTTAATATTATGGAAGAGACTTGACTTCTGAATTACCCAAACAGAACAAATGTTGAAAATTATTAAAGGAAAATATCAGTACAGAATAAGCTATCAAAAAAATAATTTAAATAATTTTTCTAATATGATATCAGCATAGTTGATTTGAATTGCAATAAAAATATAAATAAAATAAATAACAAAGCATGTTGCCCTACATGTCACTGCATTGTTAGAAAGAGAAAACTGAAGGTACTTAAGTCAGCCCCTTACACCTACATATCCACATAATTCATCCTGCTAAAGAGGGAACACCCCAGGTAACAATGAAGCAATGCAAAAACACCCAGTGTGATCAAAGTACTTGACATTGCTATAGATTTGATATGCAGTGAAAGTGACAGTCTACTCACAAGATAGGAACTGCCTGCTACCATTTTGCATTGCCTTTTAGCACTCCTAGAACATACTAACCCCTTCCCCAAATTAACACACACATTGCAACAGGTACTCAGTTCTGGCGTGCTGGGTATATCCCACACTGCACATTCGTAGCAGCAGTTTTGGTTTGTGGCTCTGTGCAAGCCACCTGCACTCTGCTCGATCCGTAACTCCTACCTGCTGATGAGCGCGGGCAGGAAGGACACCGAAACACAGCCCTCGCTGCACGCTTCTCGGGGGTCGCAGGGCTGACCTGCTTACTAGCAGAGAGCACGCTGGGCACAGGGACAGAAAACACGTACTTATTCTTCACAGTTTCCCAGCAGAGATCTGGCATGTAGCATAAAGTGAGGGAAATTTGCATAGACTTATCTGTCAAGGAGGAAAACATTTCTAGGGCACCTTAAGTTTGTGCTCATCATTCTAGGGGTTTATAAAGAAGAGCTTTAAAACCAAAACAGTCAAACAAAGAGCTTTCTTCAGTGAGTCTTGATGGTTTTTAAAGGACATTAACATTACCAGAATGAAGTCATTTTACTTCCTAAAGAAGGAAACAAAATAAAGCAGTGACACTTATTTAAAGCATTGATATACACAATATATTCCCTAAGACACTTCATAAAGTGAGCTCCTTCCACAAGTCCAAGTGATCAGTCCCTTATCTAAAAGGTGACTAAAGTCTGTCCCACAAGAACAATACCCAGGAAACAGCTAATAGCTCTTTGAAGACATGCTTCTCCCTATGTAAAACGTCTACATCAAGCCTCAGATACCACTTATTTCTGAAAACACCTTTTCAGAAGCTTGACAGATACTCAGATAGTTGCACTGCACTGTCACAGCCAGTTTATTAACAGGAATCAAACAGACTACCTTAAACACTAGGTCAGGTCTTGCTCCATACTGTAAGATACCCCGAACACGGTCAGTATCACCCTCAGACTGCAAACTCCTCTGTGGGAAAGAGATTTTACTTTGTCTTTTATGTTTGCATGGTGCATGCTGCAGTGGACCATGTTTCAGAAGTTAACATCAACGCAAACAAAGTTATAAAAAAATTCAACTAATATTAATGTACTTGATATTAAATTCTGTGCCTCAAAAAAATGGATGAGTAGCTGAATTTAGTGGACAACCGGTTTCTCTAGGCCCACCTGGGTGTCAGGAAGTATCTTTGCAACAGTGTTTGTCTGAGCAGTTTTGACTCCTGTCACTTCCTCCCTTTCGTATGCAGCCTACAAAAGCAGAAGCGATCACGTCAACCATTTAACATTATTTCAGTGTTAAAAAAACAAAGCAGAAAAGCCTTACTAAAACAAAATTTTACTGGAAAGTTATTATTAAAAAGGCTGAATTAAAAAATGGTAGTTAAAGATATTCTACACTTTCCAGAGGCCATGTGTTGAACATTTTAGATAGTAGGAATCTTTCCAAGTTCAACTCGTGCTTTCCCAAACCAAACAAGACATGAACCACAGAAGCCTGACCTCTTTTCAGCTTCTGGGAAGATCACAGATGAGGTCGTTCATTATGGTCCCAGCTAGGTAACACGGTACACACACACCACCCACTCAGCTCTTGAGACATACCCCCTATTTAAAAGGAATCCACTGTACTAAGAAATGAATCTTTTTTTGGTAAGTTCTGTAATTTTTACTTCTTCCTATTTACTTTAATGGTCACTATAGTGTTTTATGTTAAGGAGACCGTGAAAAAGCAGCCACAGTGGTCTGACATACCAGTTTAAAATAGAGACATTTGGAAAGGAATTGCTCCAG
Organism: Oceanodroma leucorhoa; assembly: GCA_030449065.1. NCBI lineage: Eukaryota > Metazoa > Chordata > Aves > Procellariiformes > Oceanodroma > Oceanodroma leucorhoa. Next base: position 7,416,296 of record JASVER010000047.1, read on the forward strand.
AGGTTCTAAACTAAACATGGATTGCAACCCACTGCTTAAAATTAGCTTTTGTGGTTTGTTTTTAGATATTCCTAGTAACAAACTCAATCTGATTGCTCTCTCTTGGTTGACTTTATTGCACCTAGCAATCTAGGAGGCCAATAATAGAAACTTCATTTAAAATATGGCTATTAATGTTCCTAAAGATAGTCTATTACATGAGTAAGCTGTGTCACAGGCCTGAAGTCATTCTCTAGTTGTTTTTTTTTTGTCAAAGGACAATAAGTGCTTGGCTAGGAGTTAAGAACTCTACATGCTTTTAGGATGAAATAGTTTGTCAATATTAAAACTAGACAGGAAGAAAACTTTCAGAGGGAAGGAACTGAACCCTGGAATGTCTTTGAGCTCCTATTCCATATTTAATGAAAAGACACCCCCACCTCCCCCAGCCAAAGAACAAGTGTTTAACCATCAAAGGCATCCCACATTTCTTTTCTGAAATCCTTGGTTAACCTACATTGTTTACTAATTTTGCCCTAGTTAATTGGCAAAGGGAGCCTTTTAGTTTCTTTGCAGCAGGAAACCAATTAAATACATTCAAGAGCAAAGCAGTGCTACTTCAAAAACAAACAAGAGGGAGGAGCACAGTAGCTGGCTGCTGCTTCTCCAAAAGAGTTGGACCAAGCCATTTGTTTAAAAATTGGAGACACAAGGGCAGTGCATCTCCTTTACACCTGTCAGCACAAATGGGAGCAAAGGTGCTTAGTGGCCCTCAGATCTCATTTAGGTGGGAAAGGCCAGAATAGAGCAGTGTAGGAAGACCCCACAATGCAACAGAAGATGGGAAATTCAAGGTTTCTTTCATCCATACCAAACTCTGTTCTAAATGGAGAATAGGGAGGGTTTTGCACCAGCTGTAAGCCAAGGCAATGCTACGTAAGCTTTAAGCCTCTGAAGTCTCACGCAGTTGAGTTAATGGGGCGTTTGGGAATATGACTGACAAAGCAACTGCATCAGTAACTACCGGCACATTTATAGTCTATCCATACTTTAGAAGAACAAAAAACCCAAACCCCACTAATGAAGGTCTACAGACGACAGTGAAAATGAGAAGGACATGCAGACCAGGAAACATCCAAATACAAGATTTAAAAAATCATATAAAGCATAAGCTGACCACATGGGGCTTTGCACTATGTGGTTGCTAGCAAATGAATAAAAGTAACTAATCATTTGTAAAAATGCCTGATAAGGATGACCAAAAAAAATCAGTAGAAAAAAAATAATCACAAAGCAATACAAAAGGAACAGATTATGGTCGCAGAAAAATACCACTAGAGTGAGAATTCAGGCTGCTGGGCAGAGACCTCTTCCCCCCGGCGCTGGTCAGCAATACAGGCTGGGCACACTTGGGCACAACACTTCAATACTGAGTGACAAACTGGACTTAACTTCTAACCATAGGTTTAAATCAACTGAGCTGGGTTGAGGAGAATGCACCAATACCTGCTAGTGACCTGAAATAACCAGGAGGCCTGGGTTCCTGCAACGCTAGCAGTGGTCGGAGACTTAGCAGATGGAAAAAAGCAGGCAAAGTGGTATGTAGTGCATAAGGCAATATAATTATCCTGTGCCACAGACAGTTTGTACTCTCCTGCCTTCTCTACTAATACTCAAAATGAAATGTTTTCTTCTGGGGAGACTGGTGTTGTGTTTTGGTTAAAGAAAGCATGGTTGAAAAGTGGGTGTTGCGCTTGGAACAGCAGGCGGTGAGGTTTGAGAGGGCTCCAAGTTCCTGGAGAAGTTCCTTCCACAGCCCCTGAGAAAACTACTTTGCTTGCACCGCTCAGCTTGTGCCTGTGACAGCCCAGCCACCAACCTGCTTCTTCCTCAGCCTTGGGCTCTAGTCTTTACAAAAATGGGAACCAGCACCTCAAAATTATGACAGAGACATTAAAAGGACTACTGATTAACATGGCAAGCTGTAAATCAGCCTTTTACCACAGTGGCAAAGGAAAGGGATGAAGCTGACGGGTCCCCTCTCTGAGATGCAGAGCTCTTTGGCAGCACCATTCCCACCAGCAGTTCTTACCCTGCACGATGGTTTCAAGCCAACCTGCAAGTTTTATAGGAAAGTGAAACTGGATTGAGACATGCAGAAGGCAAGCCAGAATTAAAGAAGAAAAGAAGGAAGAGCTCAATTTCTAGCTATTGGGGATGGGAGGAAGATTCAACAATACTGACATGACAGCAAACACAGAGAGAGCTATTGATCCCTGTTGGGATTGATATACTAACAGGAGAATCAAAAACTGATCAGAGAGAGAATTAGAGGCCTCATTGTAATGTCTGAATCTAGGAAGGGGCAAGAAATTTTCTCAAGCACTGCTGTAATTAATCTGTGTAAGTTGCATTCAAAAAAAGTAGAAAAAGTAGAAGTTCTGCTTGTGAAAGCTCAGGAACTGACTTTGTTATGCAGCAATGAGACCCTTTTGCACAAGACAGATGATTGCTACAAGGACTGGTATGCAGTGGTTGCCTAACTCTTCTCTAGGAAGGTCAAAATACACAACAGCAGACAAGTGTCTTGACTTGTGCCTCTTTCCCTACTTTGTAGATTGCCAGTACATTCCAGCATATTTAAGTACTGAAATCCTACTGCTTTTCCCCGTTGCTTTGTGCATCTGCAGTAGTCAGCGCTCTCTACTCCCTTCGCACCCACCGAACAGGAGGAAAAAAAATTAACTACGCCCAACTCCACTGACTCTTCCAACCCCTTCTTAGCAGAAAAGTGGCCAGTTATACAGACCCTGGAACAAACTATTCAGAAAGCCAATTTCACACATACACAGAATCTGTTCAAAGAGTGAATATTTGCAGCCAGATTTCAGTTCTACAGACTGCAAAAGGAAGGGAGATATAACTCCCATTTAGTTTTTGGCATATGGTACAACCCCAACACCTCTTATACAATCTGAAAATTAATACTAGGTTTAAAAACAAACAAACAAAAAGCAGCAACAAAAACAAAAAAAAAAAGAGAAAAGGCCTCTCATAGTTGAAATAAAAACCCAGAAATGCAACCTACAGCTATTTATTCCAATCGGAAGCTAAGTTCTTCTGTAGTAATAGTGAGACATTGAAGACTGAGAAGCCCTTGCCTGGTTAAAACCACTCCGTGTTGCTCTGCAAAAGCCACAGACCCGCACATATAAACAACCAGGCAAACAAAGGAATGCAGGTGGCTCTAGAATGAGCTGATATAAATTACTTTAAATATTTTGCTTACAAAAAAAAAAAGTCATTTCCCACCTTCAAATCTTTCTTTGCTATTGGGCGAGATTTTCTGTGGAGTAAAGCCAATAAATAGGTTTAATTTTACATCCTGTTTCATGAACTATAATTAAAAACAAACTTTACTTTGTGGTTGTCACCACAGAATGAGTTTGTCACTGCTGCAGTGCAGTTGTTCTTGTCACAGGCTGAAAAAAACCCACTTGACTTTTGTAGGCAGATTGTATTTACATCTTTACTAAATTTCATTTTATCTATCAAAGTTTTCTATGTTGGACTGAGCCAAGCTGTGCCTTTGGCTACTGCTACAAGACATAACATAGTAAAAATAATGCAAATTATGAATGTGTCACTGGAGCTAGATCATCCACACTGCACACTTGTCACTAAATTACGGTACACTGACTCAGTTATAGAGGTCTCAGCTGCCATTAGGGTTACAGACAGCTAATTAGAAACGTTATCTTTATCTGAAGCAAAGCCAAAATATTTTGATTGCTTCCTTCCACAGTGAAATGAAACATTATAATTATTTTAAGGTTATAAAGAATGAGATAGAAATAAACAACTCCATAAGAAAGCCCCACAATTTCAAGCCAACACTAGATCATTAGAGAAGAATTTTGCATTTTACTGGGAAACTCTGACTTTCCCCATCTGCTCCCTTCTCTCCCTACTAATGAGCAGGAACAAGCTACGTCTATGAAAGCATCTCTAAAGACGACGAGACACACAAGCTGTTCTTTAGATGCTTAGGAAAGACCAATGAGTTCTGCCACTATGTTCACTATCCCACTGACAGGAGTGGTAGGCTCTTGCCTGCTAGGCGAGGAAAGTCAGAGGGCAACACTCCTCTGCTTTGTATTAATAGTCGGAACTATGCATGGTATGTTCTTGTTCGTTACACAAATACCTCATGATCATCCGTATGCCACAAATATTTTCCAATACAGACCTCTGCCAGGATATGCTCCATTTCAGTAATCCTTAGAGCCATTTCAGTGAAATAGGCTTGGCAGGCAGCAGAAAGATTCAAAAACTCAAGGCACATTTCAGCTATGTATGTGCACAGTATGTCAGAGCTGCTCTCACACTGATCACAGAAGTCCACAAAAGATCATAGAAGTCCACAGTTGCTTCACATTTGCCAGAACAATGACACTAAACTGAGGTTTCTACTTCTTTAAGAAAAAAGACAGACCAGCTCTGCATGCTTTTCCGAGAGACTGGACACAGGTCCTGAGAGTACCTTATGCACACTTTTCCCCTTGTATTTTGGAAAAGGGGATATGGTGCCTGGAGAGGTTTGAGGATCTTTAGAAACACCTCAGCAGAAAACTAAACAAACAGGGAGGTGAGAACAAGCTGCACTGCTGCTAAGAACATGGTGGGGAATGGGTGCAGAGGCAGACCGCTGTGCCTGAAGGCATGGGACCCTCAGGGAGAGGGATGGAGAGCTGATCTCAGGGAAGGAGGCTAAGGGAACTTGGCTTATTTAGCTTCGCACATGGAGATCAAGAAGAGATATGGTCACTCTCTGAATACATATCATGCAGGGTAATGTACATCACACAGAGAAGAGGAATTATTTAAGCTAAAAAGACATCATCACTGACCACAAGGACAGACATCTATAAACTTGCCATTGGCCGTTTATTACAGAAACTTCAAGTTTCTAAGTATCAGAGATGCATTACATGTTTCTATTACAGCTTTCCAAAAGTAGGAGGAGCAGAAATACTGATTACTTGTAAGCTGAAAGTTTATGAAAGGAATTATACTATCTACATCCCAAACTGTGAGGGACCCAAAAAATCCTTTCCAGTTCTCCGTATTTAAATCTTAAATCAACTAGTTCAAATAAAAAAAAAGCAACGAAACTGTAGAATGTTTTCTGAACCTCAACTTGCTTTTTAAGCAAGGGATATGGAAAACAATATTTTGGTTTTAAATTAAATTTAATCTCTCTTCCTTTTTTCCCCCATTTTGTTTTTACGCTAGTAAAAAAGATGTGACAAAAAAAGATTTTTTCCCTTAGTACTAAAAAGAGCAGAAAAAAAATCCCAGATGAAAAATATTTCAACAAGCTTTACAATTAAACAGTGCCTCTTTACACTAAGACATGTTACTCAAGCTGAGCATACAGCTTGTTACATTAAACCCTCAATGCTTAAATTCAAGCCAATGAGGGCATGATTATGTTTTCTTCACAAGAGGTTTTTCCTGTGATCAGGAAAAGTCAAGCAAGACCATCATTACACTTTGATAATAAAGCCAAGAACATGAGTTTCAAAGGAAAGGAGAAAAAAAATTAAGGTCTGCCAGCCTGTAAGTATATGACTTTTCAATACTATTTCCAGAAGAGGTATGCATGCAAAAGTGGCATTGCTTGGGAAAATGGAAAGCTACCAACAGCAAATCACGAGCTCAGGCAAATGAAGAATCTAAAAATGTCATTATTTCTGCATATAGCCATTTATTAGAGTAACCATAATGCAGCACTTCCAGCTCTAGTGATATTTACAGGATGATCTTTTCCAAACCGCAAACAGAGAAATGGATAGACTTTAATTATTTAAACAGAATTTTTACTGCCTTCTAGAAGACAAGATAAATATATGCTACTTTTTTTTTTGATTGACTAGAAATGCATTTATCAAATATATCAACAATTTGCTATAGAGTACATCTAGATCTATAGCCATCTCAAAAAGGAAATCACTTTTTTATTATCTCACTTCCTTATTTGGAGTATGCATTTACAGCTGCTTAAAATTGAAAATGTAGTATTGTGGGACTTTAAACTATTAAATCAAGGACCATATATGAAAGCAAAACAGGTTCTGTTATAGAGATATAAGGATACATATTTTATATATATATATGTTATATAGAGATACAAAAATAAAAGCCTAGTGAACCCGTTTTAGGTAGTACTGTAAAACTGTGCTTCGAAGACAAGTCTTTCTCTCTGCACCTTGGACTTTGCTAGGAAGTTAACTAGAACGCAGACTTTGTTGTTTTCCTACATTTAATTGGTAAATGAACCAACCCTTTTCATTCTAGAGCTCCGTAATTAAAAGCAAAATGACAAATTCCCTCCTCTGTAGTAGTTTGGGCTATGTGGTTTTGATTTTTATGGAGGAACACAACAGCAATTCCAAGGACTATAAAACCCATGTCTCAGGCACTTTCCCCCCGCCCCCCAGCTCCTGTTGGCATAAGAGTCCTATGAAAGAGCGGCTGCATTGGAAACTGCATCTGTTTGTGCCCAGGCCAAGAGTTGTCAAGACAGTCAATGCAACGCCTACCACAACAATCTCTCCTTTGTCAGTCACAGGGATCCCATGAGAAAGCACCAACCAGTCTAAGAATTTGGCTCAAGGTAGTGTTAGACAAGCCTCAAAAACAAAAAATAAGGGTCAGACTTTATTTAGACTGACTGTATAAAACCGGAACAAACAGCTCCATTCTGTCAATGAGCTTTTAGAATTGTGTGGTGGCACAAGTGGTCTTAATGCAGAAAGACAAAATTCACCTCTTAACCCTTTCTACTCTCTGCACTTGCTGGCTCAGTGTGTACTTATCAGCTTGGGAAGATTAATCCCATCACGCAAGAGATTTTTTTTTTTAAATGCAATGGATTTCCAAGCCTGTAGAAAATACATTTTACTATCACCTTACATAGCTGCAGCCCTCATGATCCAGAGCTTCAGGAAAACATACTCTGAAGGATCACAAATTGTATCCAGCACTAGGTTCCTGGACTTCTTATGTACAAAACCAACAGTGAACTACAACAATACACTTAGCAAAGCGTTTCTAGAAACTGTACCAGGAAAACATACATGCAAAGCCCAATACTTTGAGCAAAATCAGTCTGTAGGCAGAGCATTTTAATAAGTGTGATGAGATGCCAGGGAAGAGGAGGAATTCAGAACACAGCAGTTGGCAGGAGTCCTACTTTCACTTCAAGCTATTTCCCATTTTCAGATTTATCCAACAGTATTATTTCTGAGAGAGAATTTCTGAGCTCAGTTCCTTTCCAGTGAATACTCAGAAAACCTATATCCTCAAACTAAGTATGTAGATTTTTAGCATAAAACCTGTCCTTTATTCAAATCTAAAAAAAGGCAGCTTTGGAATTAGTTTATAGCCAAACATGGAAGATTCTGGTCTTCCCTGTTCATCTTAAGTTTTAAGCAACATGTTATTTAAAAATACTTGTAGTTATCGAGGGGTGCATTAACCTTTGGAACTTCTAAAAATGAGCATTTAATTTCTGCAACATTCTCAACCTCCACTCCCTGATTTCCATTTAGAGAGAGATGTGGTATGGAAAAAATATATTCTATACTTTTAGAAAAAAGCAAAACAAACAGTAGATAAAGGAATGGCCTGACAGCTCAGGCAACCTTTACTTGAACAAGCTCAGATATATGCACACTGTAACATTTTAGGCTACTGATCAGTTATTCAACCAACAGTTATGTCACCAAAAAGATGTTCCCTCCTCCCTTCTTGCACATCCTCCTCACTTTAACCTTCCCCTCCTACTTGCTTCTTTGCCACAAATCCTGCTTGAAAATTAGGAAATCTGACAAAATTGTGTTATTGCCCTCTTCCCACATTCTCTTGACATTTTAGGAGGGAAAAAAAAAAGTGACGAACAAAATCTATTTTCATTACAGTATATCTGCTTGTAAAATAAGAAAATGGCTTCTTGGAGCTTAGGGTCAGAAGGACCGTTGGATGCATTAGCTTGCTAACCTGAACACTACAAATCATTACTCATTTCCCAAGTACCCTGAAAGCAACACAAGTGTAACTTGTACACAGCTAAAAGACTGCCCGGACACATGACCTGCCTTGGGCTGGGCACCTCAAGAGATCCACCACTTTCTCTCATGGTGGGAAGGGCAGTTTTACTGGTTTGAAGAGCTGCAGCCGTTCACCTTCTTTCCATTTAGAACTTCAGCCAGTGGTTCTAGTTATGCCTCTCGCTCTCTAAATGGGAGGAGAAGGAAAATAAAAAATAAAAAAAGGAAGTAAAAGATATTTAGTACAAGATATTTTCTTGTCAAGGCAGCTGAGATGCTCAGTCTCTTCTCACACTGTCGGGGTATAATTAGTTTTCAGGCTGCCTGCAAACTCCTTTCCTACAGCTCTACTACAGATGTTTTCCAGCTCTTCTGCCAGCCCTTCTTCTTCCTTAGCACAAAACTTGTCCTGGCCAGTACTCTCAGTCATTGCATCAGCTTCATCCGACTCAGGCATCTCCTGACCTCTTTCTTCCTCTTAAAATCTTGCCCTTGCCAGCGCCTCACTCAGCACTTCACTAACCGCTCCACCAGCACTGCCTTCCTGGGGCCCTCTCTCCCACTTCTACCTTCCAAAGGCAGGAGGGATCCTGAGGAAATAATTCCCTCTATCAGCAGCATTTGTCTCTCCTCCTGTTTGCTCCTGGGAAATCTTTTCCAGCCACAAAAATTCAGTTATGCTTTCTACAAAGGGACCTCACAGATTTACCTCCTACTCCAGGCCTTATCCAAACTGGAAATTTCAGTCCTCCCCTCTGACATTTCCTTGGAGATATCCAGCTACTAGGTTAAGCCCTACACAGAGCCAGACAAACCTCTTATCTCCCCTCCCACACAAGGCTTTCCCAGGAGGCTCCTCCTTGATTAGCCAGCATCCTGCCAGTCCCCCAGTCTGCAGGCTGATCATGATATTCAGCAAGAACCTGTACATCTAAATCCTGTAGAAAGAACATGCATAATATACATAAAATGCAGTCTTTTCCTTCTGATCTGTCAGACAACTAAAATGCTCATCCAGGCACTCAAGATCTTCCTCCTTTTCTTGGGCTTCAACCAACAAAATTTGACTTTGAGAAGTATTTCTGAAGAGACATAGGCAATGGTCATCTCCCCTGCATGCCCCCTTGCCATTTTAACCCTTTTTTCCTATTTAATTAATGTAAAAAACCCAAATTCCATCTCCATAATTTTAATAACCTTCTCAGCCTGTTTTCTCTTGATCATTTTTTACCAGTGTTTAAGAGCCAGCTACTTACTTTTGATCAGCCAGTGACATTGTCCTCCATCACCAACAGAGCAATCTATCTCACAGAGATGGACCTGACAGATCAACCCATCCAACCTATTTTACACATTTGTATTTGGATGAGATGAAGTCTGTCCTAAAATTATCTGGACAGGGATCCAATAATTACAAATAAGACAAATGGAGGCAAAAAAAAAAAAAAAAAAGAAGGAAAAGCTGCTCACACCCCACCCTTTCCATATTAAATCACTACCAGGAATTTTTTCAGCACTAATAGTTCATGTGGTTCTTTTTCTATACCTCCTTCAGATTTGCAAAAGACCTTTTAAAGATGTGAAAACTAGGACCAGATACAGAATTTGAGTATTACTGTCATTAATGCCACGCAGAGAGAAAAATGTTTATTTTATAAATCCCATCAGCCAAGGATTAAATTAGCCCTCTCTCCTCTCCCTGCAACAGTGCACTGGTAACTTTAAGTTCTGTATCCAGTACGATCCCTACTACCTTCGCAGAGTTGCTGCTTTCCAGGATAGAGTCTCCCATGCTAAGGATGTCCAGAAAACTTGTCACTGAGAAATCTGACTGCATTCAGCCACACCCTGCATACCTACCTTTGGTTTTACTTATCAAAGAGAAATAATTCTTTGTGACTGCTTACTTATCATTAAAATCTGGGAATGACAGACTGGTAAACAGCACAATCTGCCCCCCCCTTTTTTTTTTTTTTTTTTTAAAGCTTCTGTCTTACAAATGAAACTGTTAAATGGTGCCTGGTGTAGCCCCAGTCTTTCTGGAGCATCTTGATTCCCAGTTTATTTCCCACAAGCATCTACTTGTTTATATTCTGCAGTCAGCTGCTGCTCCATTCACCCGGCATGCTTTTGCTGACATGCTGTAATGGTTTTCCCAACAAGAAAGCTCTATTGTACAGAACCACAAGCTGACAGGCAGAATTAGGAAACCTGTGTCAGGCTCAGCACAGGACCGGTGACAGATGCGGAAAGAAAGGCTGCAGGATCTGCTCTACATTTGTGTGACAGCCCACGGTTCCTCTGGTTTTTGTGTCATCCAGGAGTAGCTAGGAGGCGTGAATGGCCCCGAAACTCACCTCCCCTCCACCCTGTCAGAGCTGGTGATGCAGCTCACGGCCCGGCAGCCACAGGGTCCAAGGAGGAAAGCTTAAGGACACATAGGAAAAAAGATGACGTTTGACAGGTTATAATCACCAGAGGGAATTTCAGCTTTGGATTCTCACATTTACTTACGGTGGTGACAACGCGTGGTTATGCAAAATTGATGTCCTCACCAGCCTCCTTAGCCTTGTCAGGAGACTGCATTTCATACAGTCCTACACTGTCACCCCTACAGAAGGGGAGAAGAACTGCAGGGTGGAAAAGGGGATCCCTTGGCAGCAACGGCTCCCACAGGAGCCAGGGACACAACGCACTTGTCAGAGGGAAGTTCTGCTGTGCAAGGTATTTACGTGCCACAACCAACCAAAGTCCTGTGATTCCTGTGCCAGAGAGGTTACATAGAGTTACATCTTGAAACACTTAAGCAGAACGTAAGTGTACAGTTTAGTGAAGAGAGAAGCAGGTATGAGCTTTGGGTAAGGCTCCTCGCTGCTCAGTGTCAGCCTAACGCTGCTGTCATTCAAGCCAGGAGGTGACATTCCCATGGACTCCCTGGAGCAGAGTCTGAAGCTACTCACCCACCACAATCCTCCCCCTCCTTCCCTTGGGTTTACATATCCCACATCATTTTCTCTTGGCAAGCGTTATTCAGGTTACCACAGCTGAACAGTTATTCGTCTGGCTGGTTCATGACAATAATATGCTTTTTATCAGATCAATCAGATGTGGAAAGCTCTTTAAAGGCTTTTTACAGAAAGCAGCTACATGATTTCATGAAGAGAGAAAAGCTCAAAGCAGAGTGATAAAAGGCATTTTAATAGATCCATTCATACTAACACATGAGATACTGTGTGCTGAAAACAGGGAAATATATTACATTTCTAACATGATAGACTTAATTACTAGCTTTGCTTTGAACCTGGCAGCTATTACTACTCTACTAACTCATGGATGCACTTGCAAAAGAAGTCTTGTCATTTCATATTTGTAAGAAGAGGTGGTCTTAACTTGGATTTAACTACCAGGTTTACTATAATATGTGCAATAGAAAAGCACACACAATTAAGCCTTCATGAGAAGACAACTCCCCACACACACACCTGCTCATTAAAAAGTTGGAACGGAAAATGTCTTCCCTATATTTATTTTTCCCTCTAGTGAAGAGCAAACAATCAAAACCTACTGTTAACATAATGAAATCAGCATTTCATATTTATCTCACTGGAGAAGGTTTTGTAATCCTTCCAGATGATCTTCAAATGCAGTAAAGTTGACGAAATATTGTATGGATCCTAAAAAAAGCGAGATGTAGGCATATCATACCACTTTGAACAGTCTTAACACTGTGTAGAAAAAAAATGCTCGCTAGTCTAGTTTCTTAATATTAAATATTAAAATGATTTGACTATGATTTGGAAGGAAGAGCCAAATGGTGTAAAAATGGCTGAATTGGGGGAATTTCTATCTAACCCTCAGACATGTATGAGAAAGTAAATCCATTTTTTAGTTCTTCGATTTGCAAATATTTTTTAAAGCTTTGTTCGCTTAAAGTACTGAAGAGAAATTAAACAGGAGTCTAAGGGCAGGTTCAGCCTGACCTAGAATTCCACACAGATTTAACCTGACCTCATTTTGACAGTCAGTCACAAAGGGACCAGAGAAGTTGCTTCTCATCTCAGGTACTCCGAAACACACAACGAATTTGACTGGAAAAAAGGTAGTTGGTTTTTTTTTTTTTTTTTTGTGGTTGGGTTTGGTTTGTTTGTTTTTGGTGTTTGTTTTTTTTTTGTTTTGTTTTGTTTTTAAATGAAGGACATTTTCATTTAAATGCTCTAGATTCACATTCCTACAGTCCTGAAGTGCCTGCATTCCCCCTTGACACTTGAGCACACAAGAGATTGACTGGGTGAATGAAGAGAAACACACGGGGCAACTCCTTTTGGAGTACAAATTGTCCACACAACATGCAACAGAGGTTAACACAGGTATAACTGCATTTTGTATAGTCTACAGCCAGATGGACAGACTTGGCAATGGTTTGATCACTGCTTACTAACAGTGAGCTACACACCCAAAACAGAGGTAAGAAAGGAGGCAAGAGGAAATTGATGGAACAGTGTTATCACTGTAACTATCACGATAGGCATACACCCCGTATATCCCCAGACCTACGCCTGTTGGATTATAGCTGTATAGTGATTGCCAGTGCTCCTCCCCTGTATCTTGTGTTGTATCAGCACATTTACCAAAGGCGCTGTATCAGTTAAGAGAAGACTATGGTCCTTTGATGGAAAAGGGAGTTGGATATGCGATTTATCTTCTGTCTTCTGCCTCAAGTTTCCCATGTGGCCTCAAAACCAAGCCAACCTACCAACACCCCCCTACACACACAGGAGAACACAGGGAGAGAGCGTAAAAGGAGATGGAAGTGATCCGAACAAGAATTGTCAGGAAGAAAAATACAGCTCTGTATACAGGGTACACAGCCCCTTCTCTGTGTACACTGTTACTCATTTATAGCATGGCATGCAGTGCTGTAATTCATAACACCACAGCAGTCAAAGGCCCCCATTCAGCCTGGCTGCCTCCATGGCTAACACCAGACAATCCTCCAAGAAAGTTCTGAGATAACTCACATCTTCCCTGTCATACAGTACTGCTCACTCATTTACAGACACACCAAGTCTTTGCACGCTAAGAGTTCATACACTTTTAAGATGTACCATCAGATGCCCAACGCTCTTGGTCATTCTGGGACAGATCGCCCTGAAGCCACTCTCTTTGCAGTTACATGCTTTGCATATGTGGTACTTCCCCAGAATAGATGACATCTGCCAAAGCATACTGCATTGAGAGGAGAACCACTATATTTACATTATTCTTTTCCGAGGAACTCATATCTTGTTTTCTTTGATAGTTCCATTATATTACTTAACTGTTAGCATCCATAGGAAATGTCAACATTGAAAACCAGCAAGTATTTTTGGAAATAATTTATGCAAAGTATCCCTATTTCAAAATATCCTCATTTCCTTGTTTCAGTGTACTGAATGGCTGCTGAGTAGGAAGAAAAAAAAATTAAAGTGGAGGAGGTTTTTTGTATTATTATTATGAAAAGTAACTGTTGTTTTAGAGAAATATGAGAACAGTATATTTAGAAAAGAGTTCTCAGGCAAATCAGGGAATCTTTTCTCATCCCTGCAGACCTCTCATCACTGCAGGTATATATTAGTTTTAAATGGCAGGAGCCACATCAATTAAAGAGAAAGTCAGTTAGGCACTTAGACTCCCTAAGCATATAATGATGCAGTCACGGAAGATACAGTTATCATGAAGTTCTCTTTAGCTTTTATAAATGCATCAAAACATGATGTGCCTGTACCTGATGTCTGTATTCAAGATAAGAGGTCCATACCAGGTAGTAACCTAGGTCTTTTACATTATTTCTTACTGTCATGTTACAGCATTTACCATTTTCAACTACTAGAGTTCTGCATATATTCACCGAATGGAAATAATCAAAGCTCTGTGAATGTCTGGGAGGGATCTCACTGAGGAACCTCTGATTTTCTCCCAGTCAAGCACTGGAACATTTGGACAGCAGACACAAAGACTTTGGCTAACATGAAACACCCAAGCTCAGGCCTACAGCTTCTATAAAGAGCATTTCCCACACGCTTCTTGGAAGACCTACTTGCTGATGGTCAGATACTAACCTCCTGCAGCCTTCCAGCAACTTTCAAGTGCACAGATACCTACTGTCTTCCCAATCACCACCCCAAATACCTGTTTAGAGGTGGGCCGTTCACTTTTAGCTTCAGGTAGTCCTCAGTGTGTCCTTTAAGCTGTTCTCTTCCATCAGATAAACACTGGCCCCACAGCCTTACCCTGTATGTGCTGGTTTTCCCCTTCCCCACCCAGAGGGTGGGCGAGCAGCCTGCTACGTGAAGGAATGGGCCATTTTGACTTGCTCGCAGTTTTACACGGGCCTTGCAGTAGTGCAGGCAGGGAACAGGTAGGGCTGCTGTTTCTGAAGCAATTAAGTTGTACTTTAGAGGTTATTTTCTTTATTTGCTTCAGGCCCTCCCCCCTCCAAGATTAACAACTTTTTAGAATAATTGGCAAACATTAAAGAAACAAAAACCAAAGTCCATAAAACATTTATCAGAAATCTTTAAATTAGAAAAGATGTAGACCTTGCCACAACCTGACAGATTTCTACTGTCCTTCATTTAAGCCTACTTCCCTTAAGTTTTTTTGTAAAGATTTTTTTTTATTATTATTTTTTGAGGAGAACAAGGATTTCCTCTCTTTCATAACAAACTCCAGATACTGAGAATTCTTCAAAACCTCCATAACCAGTAGGGCTGGACAATTCCCATGTCACCCATATTAAGGGAATCATATGAAAGCTCCCTCGGTATTGAGAAGACAAGTGGATTTTCACATTAGTTGAGGTGACTTTGATAGCACACCCTGATGTGCACACCCACATATTGTTTTACCCTGGCACTCTCCAAGCTGTACTTTTAACACTGTCCAGGGTAGCACAAAAATGGTTTTGTTGGATTTATTTTTTTTTTCTTCTTCTCCCCCCCTGCCCCCCCAAATAGCACCATCTTTACCCTTCTTCCACAGTTCAAGATCAGAATTAGTTGATACCAGTGAGAACTATGAAGTGATTTCAATGAAAAGAATGGTTCAGTCTCAAGGGGTGAGAAATGAAGCTGTATGAGAAAAGATACTAAGGTGAGTGGAAAAAGCAGAGATCCTGAATGACCCTGCTGCCCTTCCAGAGATCCCTCCTGAAGCTGCCACTAGCAGCAGCGTTGCCTGCCAGAAAAATGGTACATCGCTATTATTAGCACAATGAGGGGACATGATGGTTTGATTCCTCCTTATATTGGCAGCTATGTTGAATCATCCCATCCAAAAGCAACGATTCCCATTAATGAAAGTAACAAGGACAGGCCTGCATTTGTCTGGAGACCAGTATAGTAGAATTGAGGAGAGGAAAACAAAACCAAACCAAGGAAACCCCCAAAAACCCATGCAGACCTTTCAGACAAGAGAAAACAAAACAGTGATCTTCCCAAGAAAGAGCAGCCCCTGAAAACACATTTACCTGTAACTATAATAAAGCTGCATAGCACTAGTCTATTGAAAGGCAGGGAACTCAGCCATAAACATTATATTTCATTCAGATCTGTGAACTTCAGCTGTTTAAGGAGCTAATGGAAATGTGAAGTGACTGGTGAAAATATTTAGCGCTAACTGACAGTTTGCTAAAAAGCCTATCACACTCTTTGGATTTATGAGTTGTCTAAGGATTTGTCATAACTTGATTTTAAGCTAAATACCTAACGTGAAGTGAAGCTAGAACTACATTGCTGCTCCCCCTGAAGTGAGATTTTTCAAAGGCAATGTCAACCTGGAACAAAAGATGAGAGAGAAGTGGGTTATCACCCTACTAACATCTCTTTGCAGATGCAAAGGGGACAGTAAAACAAGCAAGAACTATACATTTCACTTCCAATAACAGTCATTGGTAAAATATTTTGAGAATGGATTTTCAGACACACATGCATGCAAAGTACGTGGCCGACGCCGCTGCTGCAGTGGGACATCACGTCATGGAAGAAAGGAGATGAATATGGGAGGTTACATATTCTGAACACCACCACAGCTGACGCCCAGCGATGGCAGCGACTCGACGCGAGCCAAGCTCTGGCGGCGTTTGCTCAGGCAAGGAGCGGAGGTGAGAAACTGCAGCGGAGAGAAGGATGAACTCACACGGTGGGGAACGGCTCCCTCGGAGCCACACGGATCCGCAGGACAGGGCACAACAGAACAGACATACCGGAGCCAACAACAGCATGGACAGGTGCCRGGGTCAGCAGCACTGTTTAGTGTAAGCCTCGCACAGCACAAATACTCCTAGCATAATGTTTCCCAAGGCCGGGGACTGTCACATCGCAAGATAAAGAAAAACAAACTAGCTTGGAGTCTCGAGATAAACTTACACCCTGCAGGTGAGTACAAACAGATGAAAAGCCAGGAACATATAGGCTTTTAACTGTTTACCATCACAGCTGCAGATGAGATAATACACGCCGCACCCTTAGGAAGTGGTCAGTGTCGACACGCACAGCAACTACAAAGTTCACCACCATGTTGTGCTTAACAACCTTTACAGATTTCACCCTTCAGTGATTAACAGGAGGAGTTGCCTGGTCTGTTTTACCTGCAGCTTACCTGAGGCACAAAGCCTATGACCCCAGCTTGGTCACAGGAGCAAGCCAGAGCCCGGCAGGCTCCTGACCTGTTTGCCCCATGCACATGTCATGCACATGCCAGTATCACCTTGATGCATCAGGAGCCCTCCTGCACCCCCCCAGGCAGCCCCTGCAGCACACTTGCCGTGTTCCTGCTTGCACAGCTGGCAAGCCTGGTCCTAAGGATCACCTGAGACCAGACCTCAAGATGCAATGAGCACCAGTCTGAGCTGGCACAAGCATCCCGCAGCAGTGACCACAGTTATCCTACCTCTCCCAGCTTTCCAGCTGCAGCTAGTGGATGTCATCACTACGTCTTTGCTAGACAGCTACACACACACAACTAGGAAACAATGATTGACACAAGTATAACCTAGTAATTTAAAGTAGAGAGAAATGTCATCTACAAGCCTTTCAAAATCTAAGATATCAACAAATATCAAAAGTACAAATAGCATCAGGAAAAAAAAATGGAAAGCTTTAAAGTTGTGGGGTTTTTAAAAAAAATAAATACGGACTGCCTCTGCACAAATCTAACACATCTTACACGTATCCTCAACATGTACATTTAGTCAGCATTTTTTCCACAGAGGTAGGGAAGGACAGTGCACATCAAAGGTAAAAGTAATGCATAATTAATCTAAAGAAAGTAGGTGTAGGTGTTTTCTCCTCTAGGCTCCAAATGCATGACAAGACATATATTATACATGAAGGAAGATGATGGTACAACATTAGTCAAGCCAGCATGAAGAAACAAACAGAAGACCGAAAGATGTATTCAACAGATACCACTGTGCAAAAGTGATCAGCTAATTGAAAGGGTCACACAGGGTATGTTTATGCAAAACAAATACAGAGGAGAAATAAGGAAATAAGACTGAAATGTTTCAGTTTGTGTCCTATCAAGTAACATGCTCCATTCAGGGAACTATCTTTATACAAGACAACTACAAGAATCCTAAAAGTTTCTGGGTTTCTAAAGAACTGCTATTATAAGACGAAATTAATAAAAGAAAGAAGAGAGTTAAAATAATTATTTTAACAAAACAGAATTAACATAAGCAGCACATTATTATAATATATGAAGAACAGTATCATAATGTTTAAAAAAAAAAAGCCTTTTCTTTCTCATCATGCACTTTCTGCAGTATTATAAAGCTATTTGGGGCTAAAGACTAAACGCTTGCTCTTCCTCTATATTCAAAACTGTTACAAAAATATCCAAAGAGGAAGTAACAGTCTAATTTGAGATAGGGCCAAAAAATAGGAGCACAATATAAGTTGATTCATAAGCAACTGAGCCAGTAAAATCCAGTTTCCTAGGAATGTGTGTCAAAGTTGTAGGAAGAGTTCAGACTGCAGTCTCTCTTTCAGCGGGCATCTTTCCATCTGCCTAGGCTGCCTACTGCCTGAAAACTTGAAGGTTTATTGGAGATAAGCTTCTATCCCTCTCACAAATGCAACTGGAATTGGTCAAAAGGTTTATAAGTTATTAAGAGCAAGAGCGAAAGTGAAAGACAGATGTTCAGAGAGTTGCACGTAATCTCTATTTTCTCAGAAAACCAAACTAAATATATATATACACACTGACTGCAAATAGCTTGGTCTTGAATGTGCAGTCGCTATTACAAGATTGCACTGGAGACACAAGCCTGACCACACAAGTC
Source organism: Oceanodroma leucorhoa (assembly GCA_030449065.1). Lineage (NCBI taxonomy): Eukaryota > Metazoa > Chordata > Aves > Procellariiformes > Oceanodroma > Oceanodroma leucorhoa. The sequence continues at coordinate 7,434,713 of JASVER010000047.1, forward strand.
ACAGAACATCGCTCTCATTCTGTCTGGATGGATATACCTTAATGCAGGTATAGAGAGATGAAGGAAAAACTGTTTCCTTAAGTAGCAATAGAAGGAAAACCAGAGTTAAATAACATTCATTTTCCTCCTAAGAGGAGGTTAACATTGTCTAAAGCATCAGGCCCAGAAAAATACAATTGCCTTAGGCAATGTGGCATGACCCCTCCTGTTACCCCAGGGAGGAGACATTTGGGCAGGGAGCAGGCTCTGCACACCCACCCCACCACAGCTACCCTGACTGGTCAACTGTGGGTGGGCAGCCCTGCCTGCAAACAGAGTGCAAATTCCTCCTGGGAGGGCCTGATGTCACGTAACACCCCTGAGTACCTGGCAACAGCTGGGCATTTCCCAAAAGTCCTTCAAGCAAGAGCATCTGGGCCAGACTGCAGGCTCAGGGCAACAGCAGATCCACCACCCTGAGTTACTCTGGGGATCACAGTGCACGTGTAGCTTTAGCAGTCATCTAGCAGGCTCATCTATGGCAATAACAGACTGATCTGCTAGAAAGATCCTTTTAAATACCAGAAAAAGAGAACTAGCCCCAGGTTCCTCATCACTGGAAGTGTTCAAGGTCAGGCTGGATGAGGTTTTGAGCAACCTGATCTAGTGAAAGATGTCCTTGCCCTTGGCAGGGGGGGGGCTGGACTAGATGATCTTTGAAGGTCCCCTCCAACCCAAACCATTCTGTGATTCAATAACCTGGCTTCCTCGCCACTTCTGCTGCTCCAACAGGGACAGGCTGCACAGGTCTGCCACAGTTTGTGCATACCAACTACCTGCAACAAGATGAGCCTTCTGTGAGTCTGCACTGTTCGACAAAACAAAAGCTTCATTATCAGCATATCCAAATCTGGAGAGGATGTACCTCAAGGGCAATGTGCTGAGAAGAAGAAAGACACCAGAAGCTGTAATAACAAGTGCTTCAGGAAAGCCAGTGTGGGTGGGACGGTATGCGATCACTTTTGACAATTCTACCAGATATGTCCCCTACCAGACATTGTTTAGAGAAATTCAAGGGTAAAAAATATTTTAGATGTATATAACATTAGATAACTTACAAAATATTACATATAACATATATTTTATATATATACACACACATATATAACTATATATAAAAGGAGATTAATATCTGTGAGATTAAGAAATCCACACATGGTTCCCTCTCTATGGATCCTCACCAGCAAGAAAACATGAAGCAGACCATCTGGTAAACAGCAACAGCAGAAATAATAAGCATAGGAAGAAGCTGATCATGTAACAGATTATGGTGGGCCAATAATGGATTGTTGCCTTAATATATTTTCCTAAATTCATCTTCATATTCCTCACTAGCTAAATATAAGAGTCCTCCACAAGGGCTGGATGTGTACAACAGTTGTCAGGTATTATCTAATCCTTATGCTGCAGATGACCTATTTACTAGAGGTTGGAGCTGGGATAAAGACAGGTCAGCTGAAACTTTCTCCAAGAACCACAGTGATAGCTTTCACAGATTGTAGTTCGTTGTGGAGTTTAATGATAACAGGAAATAACCCCAATACTCCAAAAAAACAGAACAGTCAGTAAAGTTTCCAAGTGGAATTCAAGAGTAAACATAAAGATTCCAAATATTTGGAACCTAGCTGCTCACAAGCAAAGCTGTGATCAATGCAAACAAAGTTGAGCACTTGTACATAGTGAAAAAAAAAAAAATATGCTTGAACCTGCTAAGTCAGATCTGTTATTCTCCAGACAACCTGCAAGACCCATCTTCAGTCCCAAGTATTTCAGATGATCCTTTGGATATCATATGGTAGAAGAAGATTATATTAAGCAAGCTTTAGTCCATTTCTTCAATCATAAGACGCTCCCATTCAATACAAACAAGATGTAGTTGTATTTAACTGTCATAGTCTTACCTGGAGGATAACAGCAAAGTATTTTAATTCAACAAGCTACCACTCACTTGCTATTCTCTGAATGAAAAGATGGAAACGATGCTATAAAAAGGAAATAACATTGTCTTGCCAAGACTAGAACCATCTGATGAGAATTCTTTTCCTCACAGTAAATACAACTACCAGACACATTGGTTCACTTTCTCTGTTCCTCATTTTCTTCAGCCTTTCTGAGAAAGGGCACTTATTGTGTCACCACCATAAATGGCACCATCAGCCAACAATCAAGCTATCTGAAAACCCATTTTGTACTAGCACTGCCAGCTCCAGTATTCACTGACTGCATAGGCAGAAAAACTGTAAGCATTTCTGATCTGATTATCAGATAGAAAAATCATTCCCATTACTTTGTAGCATGCAGCCAGAGGAGCAAGTGTATTTTCAACAGCTCCTTCCAGCCATCAGAAGAGAAAAACAGAAGTTATCATTATCATCTTTTTGTCTGACCTCCTTCAAAAGGTCAGGGAAAGATGAACATTATGAGCTCCTTTCTGCAAAGCAGAATAGAAAAGGATCCTCTCTTACAAAAAGAACAGCTGACCACAGCGTAAGTTAGACACAGCAGAATTGCTAAACCATTCAAACTGAGCAGTGGGTTGGTTTGTAATTGTTTTCCATTTCCTTTTTGTAACTCAAGATACAAAAAGGAATACAGTTAAAAGACTAATCAAACCATAGACTATTAACTCAACTGCCTAACTATTAATACTACTCCACAGGAAACACGGTGAGAAATACAACAGGTGCCGATTCCCTTGCTACCATCAGGTCTCTAGGAGAGAAAGGGTCTATGTGCGCAGATCAAGCTGCGGGATGATCGGAGTTGTTCTTTTTCCCTGAATCGGCACTGGGAGGGCAAACAACAGTCTTCTGCCAGCCTATGAGAGCATTCTTGTAAATACAGCAGATACACTGAAGCCATTCATACCCCCAGTATGGCACCGCAGCCAAAACTCATGGTTAAGACAGCAGCCTTGTCCTTTGGCTTAACTGAAAGGAAAGCTGTCAGAAGTTATAAAAAAAACCCCACAGAAAACGTGACAAAGACTTGGAATATAGTACTGGAAAAAGCATTAGAAACAAAAGCAGTTAAGCAAATACATAGTCTTTTTTTGCCCTGAAATTATTGCCTTAAAATATTGAAATATGAAAAATCCAGACTGTAAGTGAAGATAACTCATAATACTAGACAGTGCTTCAAGGGCAGAAATCTACAATAACTGTTCATAGATGATAAACACATGATTTGATCTAGCAGCTCCCAGATAGGAATCAGGGTGATTTAGAAGGCTGGGGGTGGTTGTTTTACCCCTTGTTTTACCTAAAGGATGTCTCATTCAAAGTAGTTATATCAGATGGAAACATCCATCACTGTAYTCATATTTCAATCACAGGTGGTTTCTCCCCCTCGTGAACAATACACAGATTGCACAAGAGGAATATGAGACATGATGGCCAGGGAAAGCAGGGGTAAAGAAATAAGACTTCATCATGAAAAAAAATCCTGTATTTTTCAAGTTGTACCTAAGCAAAAGCAAAGATTCCCCGCACACACTCTATTCTCACTTGATCTTGCTTCTGCTGGGTATTTAACAAACTTCAAGTCAGGTCACTTTGACTGATGCCCTAACATTACCAGGAGACAGTCACCCAAGTTCTCCCACACTGTAAAGTTCCATCTAAGTATAAACAGAGCAGTTTCTTTAAAGGCACAAATCTGCCCCTCAGCACACCACATCCCCACACACCCGTCTCCCCACCACCACTACACCTCATGTCTATAGGGGAAGCACACACAAGCAGACAGAAGGGCCAGCAACCAGGAGTTCAACCCTGAACTACTGATGTAATCTCTCCAGTAGCACTCTGCCCAAGAACATCGTAACTCCAGCTCTAGCCGCTCCTGGGTCAGCACTGATAAGCTAATGCGAATGAAGCAATCCATTTCACAATGTAAACAGTTGTTTGGCTACACGGGAACAATATAAACAAATGGATCTATTTATAAGTCATTATGCATGTTGTTGTAGAACAGAGAATAATATGTTCCAGGGCAGAAATTACAGTATTTCCAAGAATACAGTGGAAATTCAAACAGCTTGTATCTTCTTCCACCAGACTGCCCCATTGACACTCCCGGTTCTTTAAAAGCAATAAAACCAGAGTGATACAGGGCCTGATTTTTCAGGAATAAGATACCCTTGATGTAAAACGACACTGGGGATCCAGGTGGGGGGGAAGGGGGCAACCTCATCACGATACATATGGTTTCTTCCAACATCTCAAAAAAGTCAATGGTAGCGTCTCTCAACCACATTGAGGGAAGAAAAAAAAATATAAGCATGAAAAAACCGAGTCCTACTCCTACTTTTTCCACCCCTGCAACCCAAACAAACCAATTTCTCCTCAAACTGCACACTTCACTTGTATCTGAGAACACTGGCCCTGGATGTCAATCCACACACCCCTTTATTTATTACTTTTACCCCCTCGAAGCGTGGCTACTGCACTCCAGGGCACTGAGCTGTTTCAAGAAGCTTTAGCTCATTTATGGAAATCACAGAAGAGAAAACACGCGAGCCCAAGAAACCGCTTTCATCGCGCGCCCGACAACACCCGCTGGAAGCCGCACCGCCGGCAGCACCCTTTCCTCTAGCGCAGCCTGTGATCGGCCGTAACCCCCTTGCAGCCAGGCACCGCTCCCAAAACCGAGCGACCCCCCGCCTCGCGCACACACACCACCTTGCCGGCGAAGGAGCACCCACCGGAGCGGGTGGCGGCGGATGCCAGGGGCAGCCCCCGGGCGCAGCGAGCCATCGGCAGCAGGCACAACGCCGCTTCTGCCCTTACGGCACCCCCGGCGGGAGGCCCGCCGCCCGCTGACGGGCGCCGGCCGCGGGAAGCAGCGGGCAGAGCCCTTCACGCAAGGGGATGGGGGTGCCCCACGCGGCTCGGCGCCGCCTCCCGCTGCCCCACCGCCGCGGCGGGCAGCAGGGACAGCCCCCACACCCCCCGGGCTCAGCGGGGCCGCCGGAGGTACCCCCACCTCCCGGCCGCACCCCTCCTGCCGCGCCCGCTCCCCGGGACGCCTTACCCCGCCGCTCCAGCCTCTGCCGGCACGGGGCGGCCCGCGGAAGGTGCGCGGCGCCCCGCGCTATCCCACGGAGCCGCGGCAGGGCGCCGCCGGCCCAGGCATGGTCTCCACCCCCCCCGCGGCGCCGTCAGCCGCGGAGCCGGAGTGCGCGCGGCCGGCGCCGCTCCCGGGCTTTTCTGCGGCGGGGGCGGAGGAGGAGGAGGGTGGGGTGAGGGCGGGCGGGCGGGGGCGGCGCGCCCACAGCTAGGCGGGCGCCATTAACCGCCGCGCTGCCGCCGCTACCCGCTTTGAAGCGGCCGCCCCGCCGCGCCGCGCCGCGCCAGGCACAGCGGCGCCCCCTGGCGGCGGCGGGAGGCGCCTCCCGGCCCGGCGGGCGCGGGGATCCCGGGATTTCCCGCTTGGCAGCGCCGGGCGTGTTCCCTGCGCCGGTCCGAGCGGCGGCAGCGGCCTCCCTGGGCGTGCCGTGCTGCCGGTTTTCCCATATCTTGTTTTTTTTTTTTTTTTCAAGGAATCGCATCTCAGGTTGTCCTAGTGTGACGCCCACCGGCCCAGCAGGTCAGTCAGCGGCAGGAGAGAAACAACGGGGGATTGATTTTACAAAGGAGGGCAGGAGGGTTTGCCGTGCTTGCAAGGAAGGGAAGAAGGGGAATATAAGGAAACTGATGGTCGTGGCTGTTTTGCAAGCACTGTTTAGCAAAAACAGCTGCTTTCCTGCTGTTGGTTTATGTATGGAGCAACGACCGGCTTTCTTCCGTAACGCACGGAGGCACAAAAGGAAGAACGCCGAGCTGGAGAGATGAATAGGAGCTGGCTGGTTGATGTAATAAAACGCAGCTTGCGCCCTGGCCCGAGCCGCAGCAGGGGTGACACAACACAAGCAGCCCCTGGAGGGCACCTTGCGGGGGTCGTGGGGTCGGGGAAGGCAGGCGGGAGGCGTAACGCTCCTTGCTGCAGCTCTGCTCCTGGGCACCTTCGCTGCACTAGAATATGCAGGAAAAAAACCTGGCAAAGGCCAAGGGGAAAAAAAATGCAAAGCCTCCCCCCAGACACAACCAATTGCTGTGAAAAGCTCCATTTCACGTTGGCTACTACAAGAGTTTATACTGCAGCCTGAAGATGAGATGAGCTTGAGAAGCCACTTGTCTTTAAATTGACTAGCTTTTCTCTCTTATCTACCATAACAGAAGATCATCTTTTTTTCTCCTCAGATATTTATGGATAGTTGTGTCTTTCATAATGGCTGTCATCTGAATAGCACAAGATATTTTAACTGTCTTCTCCCAACACAGCCCAGTCCACTCAAGCATGTAACAAATGCTTTTCATCACAAGGAGAATCATCACTATTGTTCTCCATTTCGGCCTAGATACTGCCCTTGGCACTGTGCAAGCAGCCCCCTGTGCTAAATACAGACTGCATCCAGAATTACAGATCTCTTGTGAATGCAGTCACACATTCTGCTATTATGGTTCTGGGTTATATTTAAAAAGAAATTACAGGCAAACTTAAGAAAATAGAAACATTTATTGAAATGTGCAAGATACTCATGAAATATTTAGCACTAATTATGTGACAGTATCATCTTAAAATTCATCATTTGTAACATTCAAATATATCAAGCATCCTTCACGCCGAAAAAGAGGGCATCTTAAAATGCATCTTAAATGACAGTTTTATTCTTTACCCAAGGTATATTCATGATGATTTTAACTGAAGTAACTCATTCTCCCAAATGCTCATTCTCTACAAATTTTACAAATACGAACAGCTGCATAATACTATTAAACTACAGTGTAAGTTCCTTCCCAATTCAGCATCTTTAGCAAGCGCTTAGCTGCAGTACTATGAGATTACACATGAAAATACAATTAAGCATATCTGTGTTTACAGGACTTAAACTTAAATCCTGACTCTTCAGGGTCACAATGTGCGTGTAATCTCTAAGCTTGGGAGTAGCCCTATTGAATTCAGTATTATTTTTCTAGCCCCATGCTGAAAGTTGGGCCTAACTACAGAATGAAAGCCTAAAGTCCATTTTTGGTCCAACATGAACTGTGTTTATAGATTAAAAAAGAATGAACTAGGTTAATCAAGCTGTAGCCAAAAAATTTTTTGAGATTTTACACAGAAATGAATTTTGTATATAAAAATACCAATAGCTAGTCTTCAGCGATTGTTAAACTGTGTTATGTCAAATTCTTCATTTCCAATGTACACGACTGGCATTTCCTTTGGAAAAGAGTATCACACAGAGCAGAAACTTTTTCTTAATTATGTGTGGTAGCAAGAGGCGATGGAAAATCCTTAAGATTTTAAGAAGATAAGAACTTAGAGCCTTCTGATAAAAGCCATCTTCAATGTCTTTACATTATTTACGGGATTTTCACATTTTCAGCTCCAATTTGTTTATCCTGCAGCTTCCTCCGTAGGCACAGAGGATCTCTTGCAGCAAAAGAATAGCCATTTACAGAGAAAAATGGAAAGCAAAGAATGGCAGGATTTCTGGATCTGAATGGGAGTTTGTGCACCTCACATCTGCATGCTATGATACAGCTGGCATTTTCTGCAGAAGCAGCAAGCTGGTAGATTTAGTGGTACATTGATGCACTACATCTTTCCCCATGCTGGGACTGAGCCAGCAGCAAAGGAAAATGCTTCTTTTCTATCATGCAGCGTAGATGCTGAGGAAGAGGATAGATCTAACATTTGAGCAATGGGAACGCAGAGGAAGTCAAACCTCACAGTTACATAAATTTGTGCTGCCCGTAGTTGCTACTCAGGCAGAACTCCAACTAAGGTCAGCGAAACAGCTGCCAAAAGACTGTGGAGTTAATGTGTGTGGGCCACATTTTAAATGTCACTTAGTATTAATACAAGAAAAAAAAATACTGAAATTTAAGTGTCTAGGAAGTATTGCGATTGCAAAATGCAAAATACAAAGAGACAAAAGAGCACCACTGAGACAGTGTATTTACAGTTAGGATAGTAAAAATAGAAACTGAAGGAATTATAAATGGAAACATTTTCACAGTGTATTCAGAGATGCACCTTCCTTTATTCAGAAGTAGCAGCTCCTACTTACGCGCTTTCCCCCTCAACTTTGAAGATGCATTAGGTGAATGCAAAACATTTCTCTTGAAAAACTCTTTAAAAAAATCAACTAGCATTTTCAGAAAAAGGAAAGAAGGTGTAATTTTCTCTACCTGGTACATTTAATGCATGCTGGCTCCCAACTGCTGCAAATATTTAAACGTGTGAGACAGTCCAGGCATTGAGTTCAATGGACAGTAAGAATGAGTAGTGCCAGCACACTTCTGCTTTGTGCAATGCTTATCCCCTGTGCCCTTCATACAGAGCTTTGGGGCGGATGGGACTAGTTAAATTTGGAACGCTGTAATTACAAAGCCATAAAAATTGCCAGAAAACCAAGAATGAGGGCAGCATATTAGATTACTGTTTTTGCAGGGGGTTTTGACTTTTCTCTATTTTATGTTGATGCTGCCAGCTCTTAAAATCAAAGACAGCTACCACAAAACCCGATTAGTTTCACTTAATACCTGCATGTTTGTAACCAGCACGTAAGAATGATTACTAAGCCAAGCAACCTTTAAAACAAGGTTACATGATATATGAACTTTGTTCTTTGTATTCCATGGCTTAGCAAAATAAAAAGCATGCGAATTACACAGCCAGTGTGCAACAGAAGATATGTGTTAGGTGTGCTACATAGTATTAATTAATTTCAGAAGGAATCTTCATCAGAACTATATGTACGGGGAGAGAAAAAAATGTTAAAAATATTAAATCAATAGTTGCAGATAAAAGGAAAATAGAGGAAGTTATGAATAAAATGCAAACATTGTTTTCACTGTAAATAGAACTAAGGTCATTGCTAATGTGAAATAAGAAGTGGCTTGTCATTGGGTAAAATGCACTTTTATGTTTTAGGACAAATATAATATATCTTCATGACTAAAAATACATTTTCACAGAAAATTACATCCCCCAACATTTTTTGCAAATATCATGTGTGTATATGGAGGAGAGGGAGAAGAACAACAGATGCTTTTACAGGTAAGTCTTAAAGAATGAAAATTGCCAATTTTTTCATCTTGATTTCCTTTTAAATATATTATTACAGATAATGATTCCTAGATTCTGACCTGCTGTTACCCTTGAAAAAGGCAGGGGCTGCTTTCGAAGGACTGCCAGCTGGCCCTCTTGTGATCGAGTGAGGAACTGCAATCTACCTTTCCATACAAGCGAGGCAGAATACGTTCCCTGCTAAGAGTTTGCACATATCCATCATTACAGCTGTTTATAATGAATTAGAGATTGGGGTGGGTTTTGGTTTATTTTCTGGCATGCACACTTATGTATTATCTTAAAACTGTTTCCTATGTGACAATACCTTAACAGTTTGCCCTGAAGTCCTTCATTCAATGGGCTAGAAAGTCGATTTCAGAGATCTATTTACATGAAAGCTTTGTAGGTACTTGGTAATGCTCAACCAAACAATAGATAAGAACATAATCTACATTCTAAAAACATTTAACACATTCACATATAGAGTTATACTGAACATCAATCTGTATCATATACCAAGTGTAGTTAAAAGCATTAGATACATAGATACATGCACATACATACACGCCCACTTTCTTTACATAGTGCACCTGCCCTAACTCAGTATATTGAATTACCAGTCCAGTTTCATGTCTGCTTTACTCCACACATACTTTCCTCCTCTTTTTAGGAACATCTGCTCATCAAATCCACTGAATTTTATAGCTGCTTCTATGCCAACATCTAGGATAGACTTGGAAGGCTCTTTCCGTCCATTTCTACAGTTTAGAAAACGCATCTGGAACATCAATAGGTAAAATATTAGAAAGTCAATTTGTAAAAGCTTGATTTTTCTACAGAATTAAACAAGTTGCACTGCAATCCCACAAAAGCCTATGTAAGTGCATGAACAGTTTCACTGTAGTCCTTAGAAGGCTCAGAAGCTCACAGACACACTGACAGATCTTAGCAGGAACAAAGCCATACCATAATTCCTGAAGATTAAATGTTTGCTCTTCAGTTACATGTAAACTAAGTAGGCTCTTTGAAACTTAACCTTGAAACTTAAAAATACAGAACTTGTCCTGAAGGTTAAGTTAAAGAAAAACAGCAAAGACATCCTGCAAAGATACACGTCTACACTTTAAGTTTTGTGATGCAATGTTCATGCATGCAACCTGATGGCAACTCCTCCTCAGGTCATATTTAAATTCAAGTTCTCAATATGTTTGATGGGAAAAAATTACATCTATTCTTTGTACTACATGGTAAAATTATTTTATAGAATGCACAGTAAATAGAATTGGTTATCACTGTTGTATACATGCATATATTAGCATACAAATACCAAGTATCAAACAAAGACTTACGTATTCATCCAGAATGAGGTATGAATCCCTCATCTGTAATAGATCAAAAGAAAAAACTAAATTAATATACAAACCAAAATTCCATTCTAGTAATCTCCAAAGGTAATCTCCCAGCTCAAAAAGCTCTCAGGTCTGCACCAGGAAATAGGCCCAACAGCTGAAATAAGACATGTTTGTTCAGCTAACTGGGCATCTCACATATGACCGTCCCTAAAATTCTCTAGGTAGCTGGAGCTTGCTGCTGTGCAGAACAGGAAATCTATTTCATCAATTTGGTGCCCATCTTTCACACAGGTTTAAAAGAAAACAGAAACAGTCTTCTAGAACCAGACCTACTGAAGGAAGTCTACTCTTTTTTTGTAGGACTTCTTACATGGGAAAAAATGTAGAAACAGTTCTGGGTTCTCATCTCAACACACTCCGATGAGTGCTCTGTCCCACCGAATGCCTTAAACACTAGGCTGCACATCTATGTCTTCATAGTAGAGGCAACCCAGTCTGCTCACTTGAACTCTCTATACATTAAAAAGTAAACTGTAAGTGGAGAGTATTAATCTGTGGAGAGGAAGGCGAGATGGGAGATTTAAGGCATTCCTGAACTTAGTTCAACTTAGTATCTCCTCACTCAGTTCATAAACTTTCTTAAGAGTGAGTCTTCTAACTCTCCTCATGCCACCCTTAGGCACTTTACTGCAGCTAACGTAAGCTGGATGGCAGCTCAGCAAGTTAACTGCTGGGCTCTGCAGTAGCACAAGGAGTCTCCTTGTGAATAAAGAGCCTGAATGTGCAGTCCAAAGGAGTTCAGTTAGACAATGTTAAAAATGTGATTTTATTGTGGGAGGGGGTACCTAGTAAGATGTGTCAGGCAAAAATACTAGTTCTTGTTCCTCAATACCCAATATAATGCTGACTGGGATGATATCTTACTTCGTGCAGGTCATTGACAYTGCCATAGTATAACATCATGGTGAATCTCTATTAGGAAACTATGCTTAGAGTATAAAGTGTGTTTACATTAACATTCAACCTTTTCAGGATCTTGTGCCCTGGTGGGGAAGAGCTATTCAATTATTGTGTAGAGTTCACCACTCAGCTTGTGGAAAACTCAGCTTCGCCAGTTTCTGTGCTGATACTTTATACATCCATCTTACTGAGCAGAGGCCCACACAATGCTGTGAGAGGACTCCCACTGGTTTCCACAGGATTTGGATCAATGAGATTTTACTCTTCTCTTAACAACTTTGTGCTCAATAAAAAGCCTTAAAGAAAATTAAAAACCTGGGCTTCCACCATAACAAAACCAGTTGCTGACAAAGTTGTACTGTACCTCTTCTAAGCCAATACCAGTAGGGAAAGTGTTAATTGCTATGAAAGCTTCTAGTTCTTTTCCATCTTTCCAACTTTATTTCAAAATAAAGTTACAAAAGGACAGTTTCAATTTTACCTTCTGATTAGATTCTGGTACCAAACAGGAGACATCTTTGTGGCGATCCAGGAATTTTTCAAAGTCTTCATCGCTGATAACAAATTTCTCTGCTTCTCTCAGGGCATCCTCACCACTGTTCTCCCCTTCGATGAGCAGGCACTGGAATACCTGAAGACAAAAGGCACCTGGTTAAGATCTGATGTTTTCACTTGCCTTGCGTATAAGATACTGTCACCAGGACAAAAAACTTCAGTTGTCTCAGTAGCGATGTCTTTAATTTTTCTGTCAGTGGAGCCACACTGACACAAATTGTGATAAGTGAATACTATACGAAGGGCACGGTGCAGATTTGTTTTTAGCAAATTAACATTACATAGTTCTAAATGTAATTATACAGTCATGGTTCCTGACCAGGCTTCCACAGAAATCTTAACTGCTCTGGTCTTAATAAGGGCACAGATAATGAAAGCTCAAATTAACTTTTGATTGAACCTCAAATAGTATGGCTGTATTATAAATGCCAGTAAGTACTATGTACAATGCAGACTATCAAGTCAACCTGTATTTTTGAAGATTTTAACCTGATTTGTGACTGTAAGTTTAACAAGCTTCAGATGGCCACAGAAAAGATAGAGAAGAGTCCCCAGAAACAATATGCAATTGTTTGTCTACTTAACAGCTTCCTTCTGATGGCCAAGTCCTCAACTACATTCAGACTTTGGGTGGAAAAAAGGTGCCTTTGCCATCAACGTGCTCTGTTACCTCAGTAAGAAAGTAGGCCAAGAAGCTTGGTAAAATATTAAAATGTATGTCATATTTTCCTTACACTCCTTTAGTAGGACCAAGATTTCACAGTGATTTTTTTTTCCTGGGAAATCATATGTGTACACCAATTTCCATGAAGCAAATAACGAGAAATTATTCCACAAGTTCTCCCATATTTATGTCACATTATCTCTACCCATTTTCAAACTGATAACATAATGTATTTAATACACTTCTAGTAGAAAATATAGTATATGCACACTAACCACTAATACTCTATAAAAGCACATTAATGTCTAATGTACACTTATACATTGCTGATATATTATCTCTAACGTATCATTGTACACTAACTTTTCCTTATTTTCTCGACACCATGACACATTTTCAAATGTTAAAGACCTTCTATCTTACTTTTAATACTGTAAAAAAGCTAGATCTATGTGTGCTGAAACATTTGTCATGCAGCACTGACAAGATGTCTGCTAATGCTAGCCTAAGCTGGAGCTGGAGATCCGACTGAGGTCATTAGAGGTTCAGACAACTCCAGAACTCCATCATTACTTTTCTCTGAATGGGAAACGTGTGGTATACATCACTTTCTTACCTTCCATCGCACAGGGTTGAGTGCCTTGATCTGCTCATTCATGTCTTCTTCAACATTAAATCTGTTGATCACTGAATTTATTTTGAAAGCAACAGCATACTCTCGGCACCACTGTCTCAGTTTCTGCAGATTTTCCACATGGTTCTTCTTTCCTTGACCACGGCCAATTAAAACGTTGACATTCTCATCAAAACTATCACATGAAATTGCCAGAATGTCTAAATATTCACCTGAAAACAAGTTTTAAAAATGGATTAATATTCAGTCCTTCAGTTAAAAGCTGTCAGGACTCTGCCCACTTTCACTTCTTCATGATCGGTCACAAAGTGCGATGTAAATACAGTTCTGTGAAGAACCACAAAAGCCACAGCAGTGGCATCATAAAAACATGTATTTTGTGTGTGTGCGTGTCCCACATTATGGAGACAGTCTGAACTATTATTTTATTATACTATTATACCAAAGAGGCAATAGTACAAACTGCCTATGTTCACAACATCTAATTAACAATATTTCACTGGTATTTACGTTTGGTTTGTGTTTACTGTAAATGGACCACTAACAAACCATCTCCCACTTGCACTGAAAACCATCTTTCGGTGAGGCTGCCCCGAGGAGGCTCCCAAACCCTGCCAGTGCTGCTGTGCGCAGTGGTTTTTCCTTACCGTACTTCTCGAACCACCGTTCTCTAATCAGGCTGCCGTTGCTAACAATGCTGACACTTGSTAGCTTCAACTTCTGCTTGCAAAACTGGACCAGTTGCCCTACAAACTCGCCTCTGTCCTGAAGAAATGGTTCTCCTCCCGAGAAATTTATTTTCTCCATTCCTAGAAAAGGACCAAAGAAAGATACTGTGAACCTCTGCCTGCCTATTGCCCGCTCCTTCCACACGCTGCCCGTGCCCGACTGCAGCGATATGAAGAGTCCCATCTCTTCATAACAGGGATACGAAGTTAGAGGGGTAACTTCTTCGACGCCACTTGGTCCTGCTGGGACGCGGCTGCCGCGCATCTCCCCGCCCCGGCGCCCACCGGCGGCCCCTCCGGACTCACCCGCCTCCTTGAGCATCGCCAGCCCCCGCTTGGCCTCCTCCAGGGGCAGCACGAAGGAGGTCTTGGCCGTGTGGAAGCAGAAGCCGCACTTGTAGTTGCACTGCCGGGTGAAGTGGTAATTGACGCTGGTGGGCGTGGGGGACGCGTCGTCCCCCTCCCGCTGCCGCCGGGGGCCCGCCGGCGCGGCGGGGCTGGGGGCCGAGAGCCGCCGCCAGCCGGGCAGGGGCAGGGGCAGGGGCAGGGGCAGGGAGAGGGGCAGGGAGAGGGGCGCCAGGCTCCAGCACAGCGCGCCCAGCCGCCCGCGCAGCGCCGCCACCAGCGCCCGCGCCGCAACCAGCGCCCGCGCCGCCACCAGCGGCAGGCGGCCCAGCACGCCCAGCTGCATGGCTCCGCTCGGCTCCGCTCGACCCGGCGGGATGCGCTGCGGTTCAGTTGGACCCGGCGGGATGCGCTGCGGTTCAGTTGGACCCGGCGGGATGCGCTGCGGTTCAGTTGGAGCCGCCTGGGCTCGGTTCGACTGGACTCGACCCGCTGGGCTCAGTCCGACTAGACTCGGCTCGACCCGGCTCGGCTCGGCTCGCAAGCTGCAGCGAGGCGCCCGGCGCTCCGCGCTTAAGAGCGCGGCAGCCCCCTCCCCTCCCATCCCGCCCCGCCGCGCCGGGGAGCGGGGAAGCGCTCGGTTTCGTTTTCCTTTCTCGCAGAAGTGAAACTCGGCACCGAGCTGTTTCGATTCTCCCTCCCCGCCCCATGGCCCCCCGCCCCCAGACCGGCTTCTCGGCCCTGGAGGGCCATCGCGAAACCCGCCGGCTGCCCAGGGTTGAGCTGGTTTGAGCACCCCGAGGTTTGAGCACGTCTAGGACCTGAGAACCCCTTTTGATGTTCGTGTGCTCAGGGGCTTCAGTTCTTCTGGTCAAAAAGGGTATGACCCGTGAAGCAGGGGGAAAGCTGAGCTTGTGTAACTGCGCTCCATCCTTCTCAGAGACAGCCATGAGCTCTTGGAAGTTTAAACAGGTTTGCGTGGCAGAGCACTCCAGGTTAGGGAGCCTGATGACTTCAGATTCATGAAAAGAAAATACTTGAAGGTTCCTTAATTCTTGGTCTCCAATACTGCCTAAAGCACCTCCAACTGCACCAAGTTGAATATAGGGTTAGCCTTAACAGCAGGAAAAGGTGGCAGCTGCCTGAGGTGACACATTGGCGAGGCAGATGGCTGCCCCCTCATGGTAACACCAAGAAAGACCGGGTGCCAGTTCCCATATTCCTCAATTCCTCGGTGGCACAACAGCTATTGCTAGAGAGGAGCACCTCCATCACAGCACCAGTTACTACCTGCAGTCCTCTAGTGTGTCTAGACACACCAGGAGGTCCTCCACAGCTTTTCAGCCTCACACTGCCTTCAGTCAGTCTGTCCTCGTTCTTGCATGGGCAGTTTAGTGTCACCACTGCTGCCAAGGCACGGAGCCATACTCAAATGTCAATGCCTACCAACTGCATGTTCGCTATGGCAGGCTTAAATTGAAGCTTCACTTACTTCCATTGACTTGCCAGAACTGCTAATGTAGCAGGACAGTCTTGCCCTCATGTTGACGACTTTTTTTTTTTCCCCTTGAAAAAGGGGTAGGAGAACTAGCTTCATCCTCTTTGCAAATTTTAATGGGAAACAGAACCTGCTTGTGAATAAAAAGTGTTTCCGTTATGTTAATTGGTACTGTCATTTGTGTACTGGTTTTGGCTGGGATAGAGTTAATTTTCTTCATAGTAGCTAGTATGGGGCTAGGTTTTGGATTTGTGCTGGAAACAGTGTTGATGATAGAGATGTTTTAGTTACTGCTGAGCTTACACGGAGTCAAGGACTTTTCTGCTTCTCACACCACCCCACCAGCGAGTGGGCTGGGGGTGCACAAGGAGTTGGGAGGGGACACAGCCGGGACAGCTGACCCCAACTGACCAAAGGGATATCCCACACCACATGACGTCATGCTCAGCATATAAAGATGGGGGAAGAAGAAGGAAGGGGGGATGTTCAGAGTGATGGCGTTTGTCTTCCCAAATAAACGTTACATGTGATGGAGTCCTGCTTTCCTGGAGATGGCTGAACACCTGCCTGCCAATGGGAAGCAGTGAATTAATTCCAGTTTTGCTTTTCTTGTGTGCGTGGCTTTTGCTTTACCTACTAAAGCGTCTTTATCTCAACCCACGGGTTTTCTCACTTTTACCCTTCTGATTCTCTCCCCCATCCCACCAGGTGGAGAGTGAGCGAGCGGCTGGATGGGGCTTAGTTGCCAGCTGGGGTTAAACCACAACAATTTGCTATCCTTAAATTCCCATCACCTTTCCTTCACTTGCCTGGAGATGATCTACTGGCTCAGTAATGTCTGGACCAGTGAATAACAGGGCTTCAGGTCTTCGCCTTCAGGCAGATTTATTGTTATTTCTATCAGCTGTTTCTCGCTGGAACTGATTCATGCCAGTAGGGCAGGAAGGGAGGCTTCTTGCTGTGTCTAGCCCTGGTAGGACGAGAGGAAATGGCCTCCAGTTGCACCAGGGGAGGTTTAGATTGGATATTAGGAAAAATTTCTTCACCAAAAGGGTTGTCAAGCATTGGAACAGGCTGCCCAGGGAAGTGGTGGAGTCACCATCCCTGGAGGTATTTAAAAGATGTGTAGATGTGGCGCTTCAGGACATGGTTTAGTGGGCATGGTGGTTTTGGGTTGACAGTTGGACTTGATGATCTTAGAGGTTCTTTCCAACCCTAATGATTCTGTGATTCTAATGCCACCTCACAAATGTATTGCTGCAGCATGATGGATGTTTCCACATCTCAGTTCCTGAGGCTTTCCAAAAATCTCAGAGCTTGTCAGCAGAGATTACTTCAGTGAGTTACCATGGGAGGAGTTATCCATGTGCCCTTCCAGTTCCTTGCGATTTACATAAGACATAAGGATGAAAGCAGGATTTTTTAATAAAGCGTTTGTCAATCACAAACTTGAACATGGAATTGCGAAAGGAGGAAGACAAGACAATGCAAGTTTAGACTGAAACCTGACATTGAAGTTACTCCTTGGTTGTTTCAGTGTTTCAATTAATTTGGAGAAGTCTGGTACGCTCTGTTTCCCCCTCACTCCAAACATCCCTTCTGCTTCATGTTAAGAACTTTATCTCATTTCATATCTTCTCTGGCCGCAGTTAAAATTCCCTTCTCACCTCATTCCTATCTTTTGTTCATGTCAAGTTGAGCCAATGTAGATATAGGGAGTATATTTACTAAGAATACTTGTGGTAAGCGCAAGATCTTAAAGACAATCACAACACTTCAGATTGTGCATCTCAAGAAATACCCTGTGTCTGAGGATATACGTGTGTGTGTATATATATCCACACTTATGTACACCACCAAGCTCACAATCTCTGCATTTAGCTTTGCATAGAGCTCTTATTGCAGGTGGCAAATTATCACTTATCTCATCTTGCCTCAGAATCTTCCCTGATCTTCTGAAAGTTTGGGTATCGCAAAAGATCCACTGAGGCTGGCACAGTGACCTAGACCTGTTGCAGCCTCAGCCCTGAGCTCGTTGCCTAGTGCCTCAGCTGGATAGGAAAATTTGGTTCAAAATACTTCATTTGCAAAATCAGTTAAAAATCCTTGATGATTACCAATTTCTCTCAACACAAGACTTATATCTGATACACAAACACTCCAAGAGCATGTCAGAAGAGTGTTGCTCAATAACTCAGTAAACTAAAACATTACCATTTTTGAACTGTTTTTCTTTGAAAGAGAAGAGCTCTGTTTCAAGGAACAAAACCTGCAGAGAACCTACCACTGAAGCTTACTCAGGACTTCCTGTTCTCTGTAATTTTCTCTAAGCTTTCTTAGAAAATGGCAATTATAAAAGCTCTCTCTATTTCTCGCCTCAACTAAGTGTGTTTTCAGGTGACACTCTCTGCCGTACAGTAAAGCCCCACAAAGTAAACCTAGACCGGGACATGCCCCCTGCAGATGTACAAGTCCTAGCAGCAACAAGACAGACATTCACATTTTACTTCCCAAACTGTTCTAGTTAACATGCTCTATGGTGAGACCTACAAGAAAACACAAATGTTCATTTTTATGCACTAGCTTTGAATCTACAAGGAATGTTGCAAGCAAGAACTGTAATGAGATTTTCTGTCCTGGAGCCTTCTAGAAGAGGCTCAGAAAAGCACGATGTTCTTTCAAAGCAGTAGGAGGTCTGATTCCTTCCCTTTCTTTCCTATAGAAGTCATCCTACAGTGGGATGATGGGGTCCCAGTACTCAAAATGTTTCAGTTCTGCAAATCTGCACCAAAAAAACTTTTCAACATAAATTTTTCAAAATGATTGAGTAATAGTAGCAATGGTGCACTGCATGATACATAGGTACACAACTAGCATGGAAGAATCCAACTAGATAAACATGGATAATTATGTTGTGCTCCCTAGTTGCTAGAAAAGCAAAATTTAAAACAATGATATATTATTTATCTAAATAATGTATTTTTATTTATTTAAATAAAGAGATTGCTTTCTCCAGTGTGGCTAGTTGGCAGTTCCAGACAAACAGTATCTTGCTAAAGAAAACAAATTACTGACATGAACCAGTAACATAAATAAGGTTAAAGGAGGAGCCGTTATCATGTCACCTGTGAGGATCAGAAATGGTCCATGGACAACCAGGCAAGTCACGTAATAACAGATGTAGTTTTTAGCATTTGATAAATGTATTGCTTCTTGTTCCACTCCCAGCTGGAAATGATCTCCCTCATTGCATCTGCAGCACCACAAATGGGATTCTGTCAGGACCTTGTACTCATCCCTCCTCGGGATGCACGAATCCAAGGGATGCCATGAAATTACCAAATAGAAAGTTAAAATTCGCATGCAATCAAGTTACGAAACACATATGAAACACACAATATAAATATAGACACAGATAGGCACATTTGAAAGAAGTCCACCATGGGTCCTTAATGGCGTGTATGTGATCTCCAGCTCAGGAAGCATTTGAACAGATGACTCCTAGAATCTGGGGAAAGATGTTGGGATAAGGATCCTTCTCTGTCCTTTCCACACTCTTCTCCAAACATCTGGCACTGGCCACTGTCACGGGCAGAAGAGGAGGGTCTCTTGGCCTGACACTGTGCTAACTTCTGTCTTCTTATGATCTTATCTGCAGACCTTTATCTTTACTGGAGGGCCCTTTACTGGTGTCCTTTAAAGTTTATTCTGCATGAAAACACCTGTATTCTATTTGTGTGTATTTTATATACACCTACGCATTTTATAGGCCTTCAACTTCAGTAATTCCTGCCTGTGTCTCAGACAGCTGTTTATCTACATTACAGGCCTCTGCACTTAGATATATTTTTAAAGTTACAGGTTGATTAATTTTCAGGTTTTTTTCCTCTTTTTCCACTTTGGGTGGATCAAAAAGGTTTTGAATGGTCATACGGCTTCTTGTTGTGTCTATATCTCTTCCCTATAACTAAATGCAAGCACAGTGGGACCTCAAAGATGTGAAGAGGCTCCAGAACAGTGTTTTTCACATAATTAGCATATTTGCTCTTCAACATAATTTCATATAATACAGAAGACAAAATTATAAAGGTCCTTGGGAAGAAATTGAAAAATACTCACTGTAAGTTAATTTCAAAACAGGTTCATACTCTCTACACTGATTTTAAATACAAAGATTTGTCTTGGACATAAAAGGCAACTCTCTTTTCCTGTCTTTTTACTTGAACTGTTTGTCTATAATCTGATGGGAAAGACCTAAAATCTTGCAAGAAGATACTTTGAAGTAATAAGCCAGGAGGACAGACATCATACACCTATTATAAATGATCTCATAAGCACAGTATAAATGAAGAAGGAAGCGCCACAAACTTGGCTCAGGAACGCTTGTAAGCAAGGTTATATCAAGGCGGTGGGAGGGGAAAAGGAAAAACGAAAGTAAGCTCTTTCCATTTAGTCAGCAGGGAGGGGAAAGGCAACAGTGGCATCAGGAAAACAAAAACAGGAGAGCAAGGAGCCAGACAGGTCAGTGGGGAACATGGCCAGCTTTCCTAACACTTTGAAATGAAACTTGGCTGCAAGTCAATTGGACCTCAAAAATGAATGAACAGAAAGGTGGCAGATAAGCTTCAGTGTAGATAAAGGTAAGGCAATGAACGTAATAAAAAATAATCGCAACCTTGTATACCTAATGCTGAGGTCAGTAGTGGCACTTACATCTCAAGAAAGAGATCTCAGAGTGTCACTGTTGCTACCCCTCTGAAATCAATGGCTCTGTGGGAGGCAGCAGCAAAAAAAGTCAACAAAAAGCTTAGTACCATCCAGAAAGGTACTGAGAACAAGGCAGATGGCATTATTTTGCCTTTTCTGTGAAACCATGGTACATATAGCCATACCTTGACTAGTGGTACAGTTCAAGTCTCCACATCTCAGCAGGAAGGACCTCACGGAGTTAAAGAAGTTATCTCCACGTCTAAATCATCAAGGAGATGAAGCAGCTCCCTTACAAGAGATGGGGGCTCTCATTTCTGACATGAAAAAGCTGAGGGGAAAATTTGGGTGAGCTTTACAAAATCATGAAGGTGATAAATAAGCTGAATGTTGAGATGTTATTCACCAAAGTCAGCAATATTATTAGGAGGGACTCTTGTTGAAACAAGTAGGATATGAGTTTAAAACAGAGAAAAGGAAATTGTTTATATACAACAGGTCATGCACTGCTGGAATTTGAGACCACAGGGGTTTGCGGAAGTAGACTGCATTGCAGAGTCAACAAGGGTTTTAGACAGATATGGAGCAAGGGTCTATAAATAGGTGCTGAAAGGAAGAGGTGAAGGTGTGCTAACATTCCTAATCCGGTGACTGTGGATGCTGGAGAAGCATGAGGACTAGGGGAAGGGACCATGGATATGCCAGGCTTATGCACAGCATGTCATTCTTCCAGTGCTGGAGACAAAATAATTGGGCAAGAAGAGCCACTAGTCTGACTCAGTAGTGCATATTATGATGATCTTAAAATTACCATCTATTGGCTTATTATATAACGAACCATGTTTTGCCCTGTGTCTTCTGCCATCCATACCCAGGAGCCATAGCCATGTGTTTGAGTGATGTGGAATGACACAGGAGTTCTCAGGTATGAAAAAGGACATGTTGCATCTGAAAAAGCTAGTTTCAGTACCTGCTGCTGAGACTGTACTGAAGAGCCTCCAAGGCTGCATTCCCAGTTCCTGTTCTGGCCCAGCCTTCCACCAGCTTCCTCAGCATGGGCAGTTTCCAACTAGCATAGCTGATCTCTAGCTAACCCATGCTGCCCACCAGCTGCTCCCCTCTCCCTGCAGATACGCTAAGCAGAAGATATTTGGGCAGCATGTTTGAGCTGACCAGAGGAAGACATCAACTTTCCGAGGAATTTCTTGTAGTATGTACTGGCTTGTAGAGTATATTCTTTTGGAAGATGCATCAGAAGCTTAACTTTAGATATCTCTAAGTGGCAGTTTTCCAACTATTGAAAGGGAGAAACAGGATTCTGCAGAGGTGCAGGTTCTCCTACATTTCAAGTTACATATTTTGAAAACTCAAAATCCACATTTTGCAACATTACTCACAGCAGCTGTCATGAAGCTAACTGTTACAGCTATTTACAGGGCTTCTGGTTCCTGCCCCTGAGCTGGTGAAAGCTGAAATTGGCCATTGCAAAGTTATGAAAACACTGCAGGCTTGTAAAAGTCCGTTTTACTTCCCAAATTATTTGAGTCTGTTAGTCTCGTTATCAAGGGACTGTGGCAGGTGCACCCACCCTGACAAAAGACCRGGGGCATCAGGACCACTGCATCCTTACTTTTCGTGTCCTTACTTTTTGCGTCGTTACTTTTCGCACCCTTACTTTCATGCCTTTATGGTGGTGAGTGCCGACCGTCATGTACACACTTTGGGTCAGTAATTATGGTCACATATATACCTCGGGTGAGGAGTAAGAAAGTTAAGGCCCTCAGCCAATTAGAACTGACCACAGATCAGATTCGACTAGGCTATAAATGGAGCCCTGCCGGAGGGCAAGTTGAGCTGGTCCTCCTCAGAGCAGCGGGTCTGCAGGTGGGGACTCTCCCCCTGGGTCAGGTCGCTGCCCAAGACGACTCTTTGAGGTTGAGAGCCCTCATCTTACAGAGGTGAGTGAGTGGGCACATTTTGGATCCTCATTTCTAAAGCCAGCTGTGCAGTATTAATTCCTCGTACACCATCCTGAACCTGTGGTTTACTGATGTTGTCGGAGTGTTGAATGATTTTGATGAGCCTCATTTCTGCTAAACAATTTTGGTTTAAATAAAGTTTGTTTCTGAATCTATCACCTGCCTCATTTGATTTTGTGAGCCTCTGCGACAGGCACTGAGTAACAGAATAATGGGCTTAAGTTACCAATATGCTCGGACAGCTCGGTGCTGCTTGAGCACTGCAACACAGCAAACCAGTTCAATTTGGTTTACGGCTTCCTTGTCTCTTTGGGCCAATCCATAGCAGCAGAGTGTATTTGCACTTCTTTTTTTGATTCGAGACCACCAGGATTCAGCCATGGCAGTCGGTGGGAATGTGACCCTTTTTTGCTGG
>JASVER010000047.1:7467038-7511493 GCA_030449065.1 Oceanodroma leucorhoa
AAGGAATGAATAATTGCTAGTTGCCTGCCTAAAATTCATTAGCTTTTTCAGTCCCAGTTCCCCTATTTTCTTAATTTGAATATTTGAAGAAACACATAAGACTGAATTGTTGCTGCAGGGGGCTGCACTGACTTTGATCTTTTAAATGGAAAGCTATGTTCAATAAAATAAAATCAGCTCTTTTGTAAAGACAAAGATCGTCACCCTCTGGCTTAATTTAACTAAACAGATGTAGGGTTTATGTAAATATGCAGTCATTGTAATGTGAAACAAAAGCTAGAATACCCGTCCATTAGTGTAAAAATGCATTCTATGTTACCAGCTGGTCAGTCATGACCTTTTATTCAGCCATAGAGACAGTGCATGTCAGGTACTCCCAAACAGGGGAAATATGATGCAAAATACTATGTCCGTAAACTCATTGCCTATGAAAAGAGTCAGCCAGGAAGAGCCCCATTTTAAGCATGCAGCAGGTACAGAATGAGCTCTGTGTAATGAGTGGGGTAATTTACTTTTTCTGCTGCTCTCCCCCTCCCCGGGCCTACTGTACAGGTGAAAGATTAGTGCGGTCTGCATAGTTGCTTGGGCTTTCAGTTTTCTTTCGCGAAAGATGCTGTAACAGGCACATCTTTTCTTGAGAGGATGGAAGACACAACTTCTGCAGAGGATCTAGACCACCTCCCACTGGGCCAGTGATTCTGACGCTTTTGCTGGTGATACAATACTCTTGTAGAGGACCATTTCCAAATAAGCATTCCTTGACTCTGGTGGTATCGGTCAGACTTGCATGAGGTTGGAGCGGTAAGTAACGATGCACCATGCTAATGAGTCTCACCTGCTGATGCAAGCAGATTTTGGTGTATTGACACACCAAAGATACTGTGCTGCTGCTGTCTCTGACGTTTGGTCTGTATCCAGCTGCATGTACTCCTTGTTCCCAGCCTGTAAGCTTTCGGGGTGAATGCTCCAGGCCATGACTGCCCCTCCCATAAACCTTGCTTTCCCTCCTGCAGTCCAAAGAGCTGGCAACACAAGCTTCAGACACCCCTGATACCCATCTTGCCCCTCCAGAAAAGAAATCCTCAAACCTCTTAAGACTATTTTTAGTTTTCACTCCAAAATGGGATGCAATGCTTCTGTGTCTTGTTGGTGAAAATGTCTCTGTGCTAGTATTTTCATTTGAGCTTTCTCACTCTGCAACAGTATTTTGCTGAAGCTGATTACCTAAGTATGTCTGTTCTCATAAGAGCTACACAGACATTCCTTAATAATATAGTTCGCTTATTAATTTTGTGTACTACGTATGTGTATTGCCCAAATAACATGGGTTTTGCTCTGCTTTTGCATTTTCCATGTGAGCTTTGTTTGGTAAATGGAATATAGGCTATTTTAGTGAAGGGAAAGCACTTGCAGTTAGATTGTATTTAGCAGTTCCCAGCTTCTGAACTGCCGTTGGGTTTAACAGTGGTATTTGTGATCAGAGGCCTTTAACTGGGTCTGGCTCTGCTTCCCCGTAGCAGCACAGCTTCTCGGCTACCAGCAGCATTCCCATATGACTCTTGTAACACAGCAAAGAGTTCAGCTCTAGAGTTCATCCACTTTACAATTACAGCTACCTCCCTTGGAGGATGCATCATCTGTGCAACAAACTGCTCTCAAGGTACCATAAAAAGCCTCTCCTTTCTCTGTGTGGGAGTTTCACTGAGCGGACAGCTAGGAAATGATCTGAATGTGGGCTCTGCATAGGAAATTAAAACTTATTTATCTGCAGCTGCAATTCAAAGGAAGCACCTATGTGTAGCGTTGCCAGCGATCACCAAAAATAGATTCACTTTCTCAAAGTGTTTGATGTTAGGAAGAAATTGCTTGGCATTTCACAAAGGTTTTCCTATGAATCTGAGCCTGTTGGGACAAAACCTGTTGCTTCAGAGACACTCGATCTGCAGGGTGGTTTTTCAGGATGATTTCCCAATATTCAGAAGGGACAGGGGTTGCCACCCTCATCTTCTTTTCCAAAGAAGTTCTTTGGGCAGTTCCTTTCAGGGCAAAACAAAAGAGCAGCTGCAGTACTGTCCTGGAGAAGGGGAGCAGAATGGTCTGCATCCACTTGTACAAGCCAATTCACCGACCACAACAGTCCCTGATGTCCACCCCAACCACAGAGCCCTGGGATGCTGCACATGGCTCAGAAAACCAATCAAACAAAGTTGCAGGAGGCTGCAGAAAGCCCCTTGGGGAGGGCAAAGGAAAATAAGAAAGTCTTCCAACACAAACAAAACAACCTGGGAGCTGCTCCGTGTTTGCAGCCCACCAGGCGGAGGGGAGATCTGAGGCAGAGGGGAATCAATGAGAGCTGTGCTCAGCCCGTGCTGTAATAAAGAATGAGACAGGAAAAATGAGGGATATTCAAACAAAAGGCAGGCTCAGAGGAATATGCATCTCCCTCCTGAATGGTCATGCCACAAAAAGCACAAAAAACACAGTAAACATTCCATACAAAATCAGCTATGGAAAAAAATGAAGCAAATGCAAAGGGTAGAGGCATTTCTGTTTCAAAACCTGATCATCTATGATAGAATCATGCTGATGCAAGATTGCAAGGATACAAGGATGCTGGACTGGATGCACACCATCCTGAACTATGCGTATGTGTATATGTGCATGTGTGTGTGTATGTGTGCACATCCGTGCTGGGGGAAGGCATAGGGAATTAAATCTGTCTCTGAATACGTAGCTTAGTTCTATGACAGGAATTTTTTTTCAAATGCCTCCTGGAAATAGGAAATACAAGTGTGGTGATTTCCTGATCTTTTCCCCACAGGGCTACAAGAGTAAGAACACTCTTATTCCCAAAGCAATTTCAGCCTGACTCTTACCTGAGAAAAGAGACAAGGGATTGAACMTCCGAAGGCAGAGTAAGGATCTGACCCCTGGTTATGCCTTCCTGGAATGTATTTTGCCAATCTGTTGTACAAAGGAAGAGCATTTCTGTCCCTGTGCTCTCAGGCTTGGCGGGTGAGCCCTGGCCAGTCTTTTCACTGGAGGGATATCGCCAAGGTGAGGTTGCACTCCTGGGCAGACGTGAGCAATGCATCTTGTAAGGAGGAGGAATTTATAGGGACCTTCTGCTCAGTCTTTCCACTTTGGTACTTTTGGAGACCTTTAAGCTGTGTGTAATTGCTGTAACGAGCTCCTTGATCAAAGTCTACACTCTGCATGTAAAATGCAGGTACCTCATTCAGACTTCTGACTTCATCTTTGGCAGACAGATAGCAAAAAGATGATGTGTTGATCAATTTTTAGAAAACATCAGCAATAGGGATGGGAAGAGTGTTTTGGATATGAGTAAAACTCTTAAACCAAACATAGCAGTCTAGGAAACTGCTCAAGAAGCTTCTGAAGCTCAATTTCACTTGTACATATCCTTCTCCCTGCCTTCACCCAGGACTACAAATGCTGAAGCAATGAGAAATCCTGCTCTCAGAGGGGTCTGTATCAATAAAATCACAGCAGGCTTGAAAGCTTTGCGGGAGGCTTGTTCTCACCATTGTTTCACCTCTCTATTTCAGGGTTTGTTTTTGTTTTGTTCTCTTCCTCAGCAGCTGTACTTACTGAGTGAGAAATGAATATATTGTAGACGGTGTTGGTTCATATCCCACAGAAAAAATTGTAGAGGTGAGTGATTTTAGCATTTCCTATTGCCAGGTTAAGGAGCAGAAAATAGCAGCAGAATTGGAGGTATTGACATAAGAGGGGTAAAGAGATGACCAGTGTGAAGGAAGGAGTTCAAAGATTTCTGTAATCAAGCTCTTTGTTCTAGTTCCCACCTTACAGAGAAACAGTTTTATTGTAAATATCAAACCTTGCTTTACCTTGGTTTACAGTACTGGGGAGAAAATAGGCAGGAAAATACTAGCACACTTGCAGGAGAAAAGCAAATAATGTCCTTTGCTTCCAGCCATGCCAGTGGTATGGGCACTTGTGCTAGGGAAAGCCCTGAATCCAGTTTCAGTAAGTCAAGCACAGCTGGGGCATCAACAAGTCTGTGGTTTGCTTTTGTCTCCTGGGATTCGGATCACGTTAATGTTGCATGCACAGCTTGTGGAGCTGGGGTAAGTCACAGAGGTCTGGAGCTGGGTCTGAACTCCTTCAGAGGTCACGGCTGCTTCGGCTGGGGATTTTGAGTTAGGCCCATTACGGATTATCACTCTGAGCTCTGATACTCTTTCTCAGTGTGGAATTAACAGGATCCACATGGTGGATTTGGAATCTAATATTCAGATGTGGAGAGCCCTCGGCACTAAGCCCCCGGTCTTTAACAGGAGCTGTGCACATGCTGAGGCTCAGTATAGCAGGTCCTGCGTGTTGGTCAGCGGTGAAACAGCATCTCACCCTGTTTCAGGCAGTGGAAGAGGTTTACAGCCTCAAGATATATTTATTTTCAAGTGCTTCAATAACAAGAATCAAATATTTGAAGCAATGGAGTTGTATGGGAAATATTTAAAGGGCTTTTAAAAGACCTCCCTGTCCTCATAATCTGTTCTATAGCATAAAAGGGCATGGAAGGATTGGCATTTCTATTAGACAAATATCTTTTATTTCTTTTGTCAAATGTTTTCTTTTGTACGGGCTGTCTGCCCATCCCAGACAGAAGCAGGGATCTCGGATTGCATGCTTTTTCCATCACTGACTGTCTGCTGGCATGCATGACCTATTGATGTCCCTGGTGATCTGTGCAGAGACTCATGCAGAAAGGAGCGCTGCTTCTTGACATTAAGATCCTCTTTTTTGACCTCTGGAAAAAGGATTTTTAGTGTGAATTTGAGGAGTGAATTTTGACTGAGGCAGACTTCTGTACTGTGAAATCCTCCCCTTACAGGGCCACAGGGGCCTGAAGGGAGACACAGGGAGCTGGGCTGGGGGAGGCAGGGAGATGGGGAGGGAGGGCAGAGCCCCAGCAACCCAAGGGAGGTGACTCTGATTTTTGGCAGGCTCCCTCAGAGATCTACAGGCCCTGGGGTTTTATCTGCAGGGTGGCCAACATCTGACAAAACAATCTGCTGGAAGCCTCGTTAAGGGAACCTCGCAGACTTTCCTGCCGCTTGCCCAGATTTCCTCACACAGGGAGCGGATCTGGCACGGGAGATGTGAGCAGTCTGATTTCAAAACGCACCATGCCATAAATTCCATCAACGAGGGAAGCACTACGGATCAGACGGCAGGATCCGACACACCCGCTTCGTTCCACTTGCGTGCCTAGATCTGCTGGGGTGCCAGTTCCTTTTCTTTTAAGTTTCTTTTCTTTTACTCCTTCTGTTAATCCAGTGTATCAGGCATGCTCGTGCATAAAGGGAAATCTGCAGCACATTGGATTAACACTCTCTCTTCAGAAGTTACTTGTTTGCAATTGTTCTGCAAGCCATCCTTTAGAGTCGCTGTATAGGTAATAAAGAGCCACGAGAGGGAGCGAGAGCACTAACTAAAGCAGTTTGGGATTTGAGAGGGGTTATATCGCTGGATATCACTGGCTTTAGAGTGATAGAAGCACATAAAACATAAAGAGAGCTGGAAGAACAGGGGGATTTAGCTCAGAAGGTATGTGGTTGTATTAAAAGGTGGAAAGCGAAAAGATAGTTTAAAGCCAATTTGATATGTGGTAGGCGGGTTTTTTTTGATTCTTGATTTCTTTTTATGGAGAACACTGGCTAAGGTGCCTAAGCTGCCAAATGGCATAAAGATGTAGGTTTTACATGTACCTTTCTACTTTCCTTCTAAGAGAAAGGGGAATATTAAATAAGGTGATTAATATGACCCTCAGTTGCAGAGAATTTAAGCACAATATCTTTACAACAGCACTGCTGAAGCAAGGTTTGTCTTTTCTGTCACTGCTCTCCTGTGTGGCTATGAGCAAATTACCCAAACCCAGGTCCTCAGGGATAATTAGGTAACTAATACTCAGAAAAATTGCAGAACTGAAGTACCTATATAATACTGTAGTCCTATTTCCCCTATGCCCCATTTGTTCTATATGTCTGAAATGAATGTATTATAACTTCTTCCCCTAACAGAGAAACTGAACATGCTCGATACACTAAAGAGTGTAAGAAGATTATATGTTGCAGGTACATGGGGCTCAGGGGCTTTGATTGTTACAACTAGCATAAAATAACTGGATTTTTTTTTAACGATGCTATTTTTTGTTCAAGTGCATCCTGGGCTGGTTTTCCATGCGGCCATGCGGAAGGGGTGCCACTGAGGCTACAAGCCAGGTATTCTGATTAAAAAGTCAAGATCCCCAGAGCTCTGCAGCAATGCACGCGTGGCATTGATCCGGCTTCCTATTACAGACCTGTCTTTTGTGTCTCCTGAGTTTTATCAGTTTGCTTTATTGTAATGGGTTCTTTCAGGCTGCAATAATTAAGGGCGTGTCAGTTTTTTCCATAATACGATCTTATTTTTCAATGAGCTATAAAATTTCACTCTTGGCTGCAACTTGACATATGTAGTTGAGAACCTGCTGCTTTTAAAGCATTTTTAAATGCCTTGAAGCATTCTTTGAACCAAATTGGGCCATTAAGAAAAAGGGGACTGCACTTCATAATACGCTGGTTCTAAAAACCTCTTTCAAGTCAGTAGGAATTCCTCCCCCTGCTTCTCATGATATCTTTCAGGCCACAAATAATGGCAGGAGTCATATGAATTACTGGTGTTAAAAATATTACACAATTTCGTTGTGGAGGTAACGTTAGCTCCAGAGTTAAGGTTGTATTGAGTTTTCATTTTAAAGCAGGGGAAAAATTTACTGTTGAAAAGTTGGTTGTGGTGCCTCAAAAATTACATGTACTGTTTAAGTCCATAACTTATAAGTATTAGTGGTGTTTATGGTGAAAGCTGCCTGAAACTTGTCCTTTTCCGACTCTATTTTTAGTTTCTCATAACTTTGCCAATCTTTCTGAGTTGAAATATCCCCTGCAGATTGCATGCCCCAGGGTGAATGCTTTTGGAAAAGTGTTAGCAAAATATCCAGGAAAAGTATTGCAAAAATGGTGCACTGCTTCCCCAGCATGGCATGCAGGAAAAGATGAGCTGCTTCACCCATTTTAGAAAGTTTCAGTCCTTCAACCATTTTGTTGAAGGACTTTAGCATCTCCATGGTTTGCAATGCATCTGAAATCTGAATTGTAGGCCACTCCTGACTAGGTGTCAGAAACGTGCTTGTAGTGGTCACCAAAAAAAAGCTATCAACACCGGGCCAAGTCATAAGCCTCTGCAGCCTCTCAATTCACTGCAGCTCCAAGCAGGCTTGTTAAAGAGACCTGATGCTCCCGCCGGCGAGCACGGCTTGACGGGGCTGAGCAGAGCTCTCCCCGCAGCCTCATCACCCGCATCCAGCATCGGGCATGAGGCATGATGGTGCAGGGCTGCCTCCACCTGCTCTCCCAGCTTGCCGCCGGGGCTGCCAGGCAATTAGAATAAGAGCTGTGTGGTATCAGCCTAAGGATCAAAAAAATTGGGATAAGCCAAAAGCAAGGAGCTACGTACTTGAATGTGCACAGTGGAGGACCACTCTCCTTACGGAGCCAAGGGGCAGAGCTTGTTGTCGTTTGAGGCTCCAGCTGCTGGTGAACAAGATGGGACTCACCAGGTTCAGTCTGACAAAATGTTTTCTTCTATATGCCCACCTCGCGCACTACATAAGGTGATGGGATTCAGGAAATGGATCAAGACAGGGATTTAGTGAAGCCTTGTTAAAAGGGACCTTTGTCTCACTATAAAAACGGAAAGCAGTGAAGTGCTTGCGGCCACGGGAAGGCTGGACGGGTCGTTAAAGCAGAGAGTGATACCCAATCTTGCCCTCTGACTCTGAAGCCCTGTGTAATCTTCGGTGGGGGATAACAATTTTCTCCCCAACCCCTCCAAAGAAACAGTCTGACAGCAGATCCAATGTGGGGCCAATTTTTTTCAAGTAGATAGCAATCTGCCTGGACAACGCTCGGTCCCCAGAGCTGTCCCCTGAGGAGCCACCTCCTTCCTGCAACACACGGCTTGTCCCCTGCCAGTCGCCTCCATCCTTCCCTTTGCACAGGCAGATGGGCCAAGGCTGGGGCAGGTCCAGCTGAGCCCCAGGGCTCTTGCAGGGTCAGATCACCCTATATCCCTGGGCAAGCGGCATAAATCACTTTTTTTTCCACAGGTGGTAACTAAGTGTGTGTGTTCCTCATTGTAGTGCCTACCAGGGCACATCTGGTGTCTCGTCTGCAGCAACGCTGAGTTTTCGGGGTGACAACTGGAGTCAGTGGGAATTATGATTGGAGTAAATAAAGTGCCCTATGATAAATAAAGCCCTGTAAAACAACACTGGCTGAAAAATCTGGGGCTTGGCATTTCGAATCAGGATTTAACAAACGAGGAGAAGGTTTTGATGTGAACATTTGTGCCTTTTTCCTCATCCATAGCAGGAAAAGGGTGAGAACTATTCATGTCATAAGGATACTATCAGGACAAATCCATTTGGGAATCATTTGCATACTATCCTGATGGAGCCATAGACAAATTCATCATGAAATCACTACTTTGTTTCCCACGACTGACGCTTTCTGCAGGGATATTCCACTGAAGTTTTATTTTGAAAAAAGACAATACAAGTAAAATGTTCTCAATATTTTTCAGCACAAAATATACATAGTTTTTGCTACAAACTGAAAAAATGGTTTTAGTTTGTTCAAAAATGGCAACTTGGCTTTACCCAGGATTTTTTTCCTCAGGTTTAATTAAAAAAAATAATATGTTTTTCCTTCAGTTTGCGTGGAAACAGTTTGAAGTGTCAGAAACTTTGCCTAATTGGAAAAACCAAACCAAACCAAACAACCAAATAGTTCTCTAAGAATCTATTATTTTGAGAAAGATCTAGGAGCTCTTTTTGTCTTTTTGCTCTTGGAAATGCGTCCATAGCATCAAAGTGTATGAAGTCCTTAGTAACAGCATTTCTGCTTTCAGATTTACATAAATCCAGGAAAGAGTATAGCATTAGAGCTCAGTGTCAGAGATTAACAAGGTACCATATTTAAGCAAAGTGTGATTATTGCTGACCAATGTGGATAAAGGAATACATGCGAATAAATCAAAGGAATATAAATATTAATAGTAATAAAAATATAATAAAGCATAACTCTGACAGCTTCTGAGGAATGAGGGTCTGTGATTCTTCTTGCGATGAAAATCAGGATTAAGTCAAATAAATTAAAATTATATGGATGACAAGCGCATTAGACACAGGTTTTTCCAGACAGGCAAGAAGCAGCTTGTAGCAGGTTTTATATCAGTCAGTACTTCAAAATGGTGCAACAAATTTGAGTAAATTCTTACATGAAACATAAACGTGAATCTAGGCAGCAAGAATGAAAACACAGTTTAGAATGGACAGTAGTTTGGACAGGGTGATTTTCTTCAGCTATCTTGCTCTGGCATATGTTGATGTTTTATTCAAAAGAATACACACAGTTTGAAATCATTGTGTCTTTCACTGAAGACAGATCAGGCAAAATTCCTTATAAAAATATTTCATATATTTTCTAAACGCTTTACTGCTGCCAGAATCAGCAAGGGTGCATTATCTAGAGTGCAATCAAATGTCATGCTAGAAAAGCACTAAAGCCTTTTTAATTAAAAACGTCATAAAGGCTTAAGTAAAATTATAACTGCTGGTTACTGTAATCTTCTCAGAGGGGTACTCGTGTGTGTATATGTGTGCTTGTGCCGGTGCGAGCGGGAGTACGCGAGTGTGCTGGAGTGCAGTAGAAAATGAACCCTGTACAAACAGTGAAGCACAATGTCTGCAAGGGTTCATCTGAACTTGCAGCTGCGCATACGCTCCAGGCTGGACTCTTAACCCTTTCGTGCTCCCGCGTGCATGCTGCACAGCTTCACAAGGTGACACGCACAGCAAATGCTGTGAGCATGGTGAGCACAGCCATTAAACAAGATGTGAATTTTGCAATGAATGTGTGATTTAAAAACTCACAAGTGGCCATTCCCGTTGGCACTGTGCTACATGTACAATGTGCCTTTGCCCCTCTTGCTGCCGGAGTTGACAGAAGAAGGGGAAGAGGTGGCACTCCAAAGTCAGTGGAGCTCCAGCTGTTTGTGACAGACGAAATCTGAGGCAGGACATCTCAAAATTGCTCAAGGCAGGGTCAGAGCCGGCAGCTGCCCTGAGACAGGCTATTCCACCTTATATACTCCCCAGCTCCAGCCTCCACACAGGAGTATATGGGACGGTTGCTACTTAAAGGCATGTACTGCTCCCACCCAGATGAAACTGCTGCCCTTATTCCCATCCCAGCAGTAGCAGGAAAGGAAAGCATTTCCATCTATAGCTCTCTGCTGCTTTTCCTTTCTGGCACACTTTTTACTTCGACACCCTCTTACCTAAGCTCCCTTCATTGAAACTTTTGCCCCCTTCAACCTTCCTGTCCCCTTTTCCACTTCCTCCCCCCCAACCCCAACACAGACTCTGCCACCACTCTGCCACCAATGCTGAATTTTGCCTTGAAAAACTATGTTAAGTTACAAATATCCTGCTGCAATATTCAGAATTCCCACTTTACATGTGCTTGGCCATTATATTAACCAGCAACACCATGTAATTTCCAAAACTAACCATTGGCATGTTGACGCTGACAATTCAGGCCTAATATAACGATGGTGATTTATTCTTTAGAGGCCAAACTGTGGCTTTGCTGTGAGACCCATGCAAAGGGTTGGACAATGTTACATTGCCCCAGCAGCAGACTGCAAGGTAAGCTGAGTCACCAAGCGCCCTGCTCTAGTAGCCACTCACAGTATAATTTTTTATGGGGTGTCTGAATCCTCTTATTCCCTTGTATGGCTCTGGAAGTTGCACTACAATTTGGCCCCAAGGAAGTTTACCTATTTTGAGAAACAAATTGCTGGAGTGGCCTGTCCTTTTGTTACAAATTCACTGACACAAACAGTTTGATGTGTCAGTACACGACTAATCACACAGAGTCTGATACTCTCTGGTGTGTGTGTATTCTGGAAGCAGTGAGATAGAAAAAGTGCACCCTGTCATCCTTCTGCTCTTGTACTTTCTTGTATAACCTTTTACTTTTCTCACTTAAAAAAAAAATGTTGACCAGGTTGACTTCATCCAGGTGCCTCACCGGCGTGCTCCCCTCAATGCATTCTCTGGCTGCGTTATCAGACATTCAAAGTAGAAGATTTAAATTAAAAAAAAAAAAAAAAGAAAGGTCTTTTCCCAACTGTACATTCTCTGCTGCTCCATCACAAAACAATTGATGACCCAGATGAGTGAATGAGACAGATTTCACCTACTACTGTGTGGCAAATACTGTTTCTTAAGCAGTGGTATCTTCCCTTCTACAGTCAACCAGTTCTTGTGCCAACAAAGTAATTTTAAATCTTTTTGATTTGTTAAGGTGAGAATATAACGGACGTAAAAACTCCTTGGCACTTATGTTTGTGTTCCTCACCTATTACAGGTATGTTTGTTTGCAATTCATGAATTTAAAATTATGAACTCCTTGTACTAAACACTTGTAATGAAGCTCTTGCTTCATTTTTTCTTGTCTTATGAAGGTAGGCACAAGGCACCATGAACACATGCTTATGTTCAATGCATGGACTAGTAACATTTGAATAGCTTTTACGGGGCAATATAGCGCTAAGATTTGTAGTCAAACTAGGAAAATTGTTTGTGCCTTGATAAGCAAAGAGGTTCAACAGTGTTTCTCCAGGAGAAACTTTGCACAAGAAGATTTGTGATGTCCCAGCTGATTCAGCCCAGCTTGCAGAGAACATGCACAACTGTTGGAGGAATGGAGGCAGAGATTGCATTCAGGTGTCGCAGTGGTTGAAAGATCTGTCTATAGCTTGTACTATTTCAAACAAACACTCACAGTTTAGGAACCTTTGCAAAGCCCCTGAGTTACAGGTTTAAAATATCAGATATTGGTTTCTCGAGTGGTAAACGGTGATGGCTAACAGCCAGAAGGTTGGTTCTCTACAGCATCTTGAGTCATCTGCTCTCTTCCTGGAAACAGAGACATCTGTATTAGTTCATTAAACATTCTCAGGACTGTGCTAGCAATTTAATAGTATAGGTAAGCTAGCGCCAGTGCTCAGCTGAATGTGCAGATGTAGCTGAGATCTGTAGCCTATTCTGGGGCAGCAGTCTCTGCCCAAGGTGTCTTCCCAAGAGGCCCATGAAAAAGGTCTGAATTCAGCATTTTGGGACACAAAGCTTCTGCCAGTCAAACTAAGAATGTGCTTTGGATTATCCCAAGTAATCTAAATTACCTAATTTAAAATCCAGATTTATAAATCTCACATCACAGTCAAGTCTTTCAATTAATGAAAGCACCCTTGAATTTCATAGGAAATGGAGGGGGACTAGAATTAAAACATGTAAAATTTTTCTGTACATGATTAAATTGAAGCATCTATGCAGTCTCTGTCATCAGATATATCTGACCACTTCCTAGTCACTGCAGCATTGAGAGCCAGCCCCGTTCCACAGAATGGAAGCAAATGTCTTGTGCATATTCAGTTACCTCATTTAAGAATTACTTTAAGGAATTAGCAATACTTAAAGTCTTCATCTTAATAAATGAAGATAATTTCTGCTTTCTGCTCCAGTGAGACTACAGCCGATATTGCACCATTTCATTACAGTAAGCCATCACAGCATCATAAATAAAACAACAAATGTTCAGCATATGGAAAACACTTCTCAGTTTGACAGGGCTGAAACAACTTCACTGTTGCAGGTAGTTGCCCCCAGAGATAAAGACTATCCTCAGGCTGCTTTGGCTGATGCATGAAGAAGGGCAGCATCAACGCCTTTGAGCCTCTGTGGGCTGATGGACTTCCTCACTTGCCAGCTGTCTCCTTGGAAATCTCATGGCAGCAGGTGAAGCTCACATGCTGGTTGTAGACTAGACATTGCCCAAGCATCTGAACCATTTCCAAAACAGTTTACCTAGACCTTGGATTTCTGCCGACAGCGGCCGATCTGACATAGACATCTACCTTGGCATAGTCTTTGTGCATTTTTTTGAAGTCTTTTTTGGTGAAAGATTGGGTTTTGTAGTACAAAGGCTTTTGAGGAGCTGCTTCAGCAGAACCATGCAGTAGTAAATACAAGTGTGACATTTGGTATCTGCTGTTGAAATGGAGGCACAAACATATGATAAAGGGGCTGGCTGATAGATGGGGACATGTTGGGTGCACTATAGTGATAAATTGTTTCCCTGTTATGCCTAGGAGACAGAAGTGATGCACATATGGCATACTGGCATACTGTCACTTCTGTATTCCCAATGTAGTAGAAATCTGTGAATCTAACAACTCCTCTTAATTGATTATGCCAGTGCTGGTCAATATTAAAATGACAAAAAGAAAGAATGCCTTTACTCTCCATTATCAGTGATTTTTAGACAGGGCCTGATTTCATGTCATTACAGTGTCTCTTTTTACCAGCTTAAAACTTCTTGGTCATATATAACTCAGAATGACTTTCTAGGCATTATACATACTGAAAATACATATCTGATTAGAAACTGGCACTGCAGGGAGCCTGCAGGCAAGTGCAACGACCATTTTATAAGAAGAACCTGTAAATTTGAGGTTTACCAATGCTGAAAGCGTAAAATGCCCCTTCCGTCTTACATCAAGCAGGTATCAACATCCAGGGTTATGAGGTGGGTAGAACTGCATTTGACTGCCTCTAACTTCACACCCTGAATCACAAAGTAGCATTGGATTAGTCTTTAATGTGAGACTCAGAATATACTGTATCATCATTACCTTCTCC
Source organism: Oceanodroma leucorhoa (assembly GCA_030449065.1). Classification (NCBI taxonomy): domain Eukaryota; kingdom Metazoa; phylum Chordata; class Aves; order Procellariiformes; genus Oceanodroma; species Oceanodroma leucorhoa. The sequence goes on from JASVER010000047.1 coordinate 7,480,894, forward strand.
TCTGTGCCATTACAGAATATTAATAATATCCCTTTTTATGTAATAATTCAGCACAGAGCATGGATGATTTTCTGTATAAGTAATTATATGTTCAGAAGCTGCCTTCCGGTTGCATGATTAGACTATAACCAGTACTGCTATCTGTACTTAATCAATATTCCAGATACCTTCTGATTGTGGCACAAATACCAGCGATACTCTGAGTAAAAAACAATGTCACTGCCTCCTTGCTTGGTGCTGACTCATCAACCAAGATGTATTATTACTCCTGTACCATAACTCACCTTTGTGCTTCACACTACTAATCGAAAAGCTCTGGTTCTTCATATACTTTCTGAATGAAGTAATAATGCTTTTTCTTCCCTCTCCCCTCTCACACGTTCCAGTGCAGTATCAACGAGGCAGAAATATTTAGCATATTTCCAACACTAGGCTGTAATTGTAATTTTTGTGCAGCGCACACAGCGCCAGACAGGTGTTTTGAAATGCAAATAAAAGGCAGCGTAGTGTGGGACACAGTACACAAACTGCTGCAGAAGACTCCAGCACGATGAGAAGCGCAACATCTATCTGTTTAATAGGGCGGCAGGCCTGTGTAATGAGCAGAAACCACTCATTTAAAATCTGTACTACAGCTCTCCAACTAAAATATAAAATACATTCCGAGAACACAGAAGGTGGAATAGCAAAGTTCCAGCATAATATGGAGGGTAGCACACAACAGCTCAGTAAAAAACCCTCTATTATGTATATAGGAAAGGTACGACGGGCCTCTTAAGCAATGCAGGAGCCAGCAAATAGCAGCGGTCAGTGTTTGCTCTAACAGGCGTGATGCTGAGCAGCCAAAGGCTGTGTATGTGTCTTAAATGCGTGTGCTCTGAGCAGGTTTCTAAGCAAGTTATTCATTTCCAACATTATGTGCCTGTGGTTAAAGGGATTAGCCAGTGGTAATCCAGTTCTGGAGGAGATTAACTTTCAAAAATAAGAGAAAGCTTCTGCAGTGGACACATTTTTGGCTCTGCTGAGTTGGGTGGACTGTTAGGCTGGGTGAGGGAGGGAGAAGGATGAATAACCTCCACCCTCTGTTTATCTCCCCGCTAAAGGCCTCTACACAACTGTCAAAAAAAGCTTTTATTGTCAGCATATTTTTAGGCCACTTAAGATGACAAAGTGCAGAAACCAGTTAGGCAGCCTTCTATGGAAGGTGAAGCCCTGTGCGAACAGAGCTCCAGGCACAAAACTGCCCCTTAGGTAATGACAATTTTCACCAATGTCCGGTAGCTGTCCTAGGATTAGTAGTATGTTTATATTTAAAGCTTGATCCTGACTTCACATCAGACAGGTTTATGCAGCGTGATCCCACAGCCTTCAGTGATGCTATTTTAGTTGATATTGGTGCAAGCAAGGTGAAAAGCAAGGAGGTACCATGTTATAACAAATAATGTAAACAGCACATTCGATTTCTCTGTATATTGTTATATCTTTCAGCTACTGTTGTCTTGAAAGCTACATCTGAGCTGTGCGATGTGAGTGCTTTGGCTTCCCATTAAACATTATTTCAAATAGCTCTTACTTTTAGAAGCTGCTTTTCAGTGCTTCAGCCTTTTCAGGCAGAACCAGCGCTGATGCTAATGACATCAGCATGGATATCTATCCCAGAGACCATAGCAGGTCTCTAATTCCATCAAGAGAAAGACTTGAGGCGTTGGCTAATGTCACCAGAAGCCCTCAATGGAATTACAGCCGCAATTGTGAGGGTCTGGAGTATTTCACTTGCTGCAGTACGGGGCAGGAGTACTATCACTCTGCTGCCTCTCTGCTGTTCTCTAAAGTACAGTCTTAGTGAACTGTCCTGACCAGTGTGGAGAGATTAGGGAGAGGATATGTCTGTTCCCCCTCGGTGTCAATAGAGGTGTCTTCTCAGGTTTTGTAAGCCCAAGCGAATTAGGAGATCTCCACCCCACCAGCCTGCAGCCCGGGCGAGCGGTGGTTTGGTTGTGAAGGACTGGCTTCCAACAACCGCAGAGAGAGTCATGTTTAGAGGAACTGCGCTTTAGGAACGGGAGGTTGAAATCATTGTATTGCCTTGGACGTTGAGTTTAACCCTCTATATGCCCACATTTATATTGTCCATATACTGCCAATATTTTTTAAGACTTCTTGCAGCTGAGGTCGCTTTTTACCTGTTTCAGCCTCTTGCTCTCTGTGGATGAACTTTCTTTTTCTCTCCCCATCTCATAACATGAACTTTCTGTGCACTACTGGTAGGATGGCTAAAGACTTTATTGGATGAAGTCACTGGCACCCTTCTGCTTCTTTCTCCTAGGAAGCTGGAAAACTTATTTCATATGAAACCAGAACATATGTGTGTGTACATATGCTTTGCTGTGTGACAGCTGCAGCTATACACACCTGTGCAAGCCCTGCCAAAAACATAAGGAAACAAAAAAAACCCAAATCCAGTAACAAAAAAAAAAAAAAAAACAAAGGAAACAGTGGGTTAAAAAAGAAAAGGCGTCAGTGTTATATAGTTTCATTAAAATCAGAATACAAAGTCATATGGGCAGCACCTGGGTCTGTAGCTGTGACCCCACTCCCCCCCCAGGAACATACAGCTTTCTCTTCCTGCTGTAGGCAGAGGTCAGTGATAATATTCTGCTTACGTGTTTCTGAAGGTCACCTTCATATAAAACCTGCCTTCTTCCTCCAGATTCTCAACACACATTCCCAAAACTTTCTTAGCAACGTTACCTTTTGAGGAGTGTTACAATACCTCCTCTGGCCTCCTCCACCCCCTCAGCACCCAGTTCCAGATAGACTGGCAGAGATGCTATCACATAGGCTCTCCTCTTCTCTCATTGTATGCTCTTGCAGAGCTGAGTTATGCTTCCAGGCTCCTTAAAATATCATAGATTTTCAGCACAAACTGAAACCTAATAACACTAATGAACAGAGAGCTTTTATCTTGCTTTTTTTCCAAGTTAAAGTATTATGGCTCAAACCTTCATAATTACCCCACCATTTTATCTGTGATTGCTTAGCATGATGATTTCATGAGCTTTGCAGGGGAAGAGGTAATCTAGCCAAGGAACATTTTCAGGCTATCTGGCAGCCTTTCTTTTCAAAAGATGTATTGTTCCTCTTGGAGTTTACTCTACTATTTCATCCAATTCGTCTTGACATTTTGCTGCTTGCATGGTGAGCTCTTAAGGAAAAAGATGGTTTAGTCTTTGTCCTCTTTATCTCTACCCTCATCTTGTTTGTTGTTAGCCTTGAAAGCAGAAGCAATGGCTATCTATATGCCAAAAGAAAAGACAACTGACTTCCTTCTAGGTTTATCTGGCCTGCTTCAAGCTAATTTAAAGAAGTAGTCCTGGCAGGCCATATAAATGAGGATATTAATGGTCATAACCTGTCTAGGGAGACTTTTAAATGCACCTAGCAGATTTAAGAGCACATATCTAATTGTGCTTAAATCGCTTCTGTTCTTTTATAAAATTTCTTATCTCCAGTGCTCTCCTGCAGTAAAATAGAGAGGCTGCATGCACAAAAGGAGGGAGAGGGGTCTTGGACTCTGAGACTGTTGAATTTCTTTTAAAGGTTCCATTCAAGGGAAAGAAAAATTAAGCCTTGAAAAAGGATGATATCTCTTACAAAGAAAAAAACCAATTCTTTAGTCAAAGGATGGCCTCTCCTAGGCTGTCCTTTAGGTTTTATTTTTCCCTGGCAGCATCTTTTTCTTGCAAACAAAGCATAAATCTTGAGATTAATATATCTTTTCCAAAGTGTTCATATGCACTCCTTAAAAAAATATACGGAAAGCATTATATTCCCATGAGGAGCTGCATCATTTCCCATCTGGAAAACTCTTGCAACTAGCCTTGAGAAGATAGAACTGTTTTCCCATGGATTTTTTTTTTTTTTAAGCCATCTTATGCCAAACTAAAATGGAAATTTGGAATTTTATGACAGACTGGATCTTTTTTTTAATTATGTGCCTAAGTTTGGAAACATCAGATCATTTATTGCATTTTATTTTGAAAATGTCATAAAGTTTCAGTTCAGTAATATTAAAGGATTTAATTTAGACCATGGCAAATCACAGTATAAAATATTAAATACTGCAGATATGTTATATAGAGAGTAACATTAATATTTAATCCTTAGGTCAGAGGAAAATGCATGAAAACAATAAAGCCAAATCAATTTATTTTAATACTAGTGAAGATCTTTATGTTATTTAAACGAAACAAAACTGTATTATTAATTTTGACTTTCTTTTATTGGAAGTGAAAGTAAGTTCCAGCTTTGCCAAAAATGCCATCTTTAATCTTGATTATTGTCTGCAGTCATGTCTCTCTGTCTCAGAAAGGATATTGTAGAGCTGGTAACGGCACAGAGAAGGTCAAAGAAGCTCAAAGACGTGGAGTGGCTGCTGCGATCAAGTACAGGTCTGGCGGCTGGAAAGAGGTGGGTGAGGGGAGATCTGGCACCATGATGGCCTAGAAAAAGTGCATCAGTATAGATTATTCATTTCCTCTTCCAGCGTAAGAAGGAGAAAGGACTGGTGGCAGAGTCAAAACAGACGAGAGAAGCTGTTTCCCTGCACGAGTACGTATAAGCCACGAGGCTCCTTACATGTGGAAGGATCAAAGTTTTACCGAGCAACTGGACAAACAACAGGGCGAAAATCTACGACAGGCCGCTGAACACGGAGGTGCTGCCTCTGGTTCAGGATTCCCTGGGCTGCGAGTGCCGGAGGCCGAGGCAGGTCAGCAGGGTGAGGGTCTCCACCTGGCCCTCCTTGGGCTAGCTGGACTTCTGGGCGATCTTCTGAAAGGGCTTTCCATAGTCAAATCCTAAAAACATCCATTGAAATGGCCTTGACCACAACTGTCTAATTCTCCTTGCTTGCATCAGGCTGAAGTGAAATTGTTGCTTGTTGCACCTCGTCCCCAAAAGGCCGACAGGTTCCTCAGGGAACCCATTCTCCTTCCCCTGGCGTTCATGCTGCAGAAAGCCATTCTGTTACCTGAAATATTGCTTGAAGATGTGATGCAGAGGGCTAGTTGTTCATGCCAGCTCATTTTCAAGCTGTCATCTCTCAAGCAACGCAGCAAGCTTGGGATGCACACTTTGGAAAATCTGAAGAAAAGAGTGTGGTTAGCCAACTAACCACTGGATGACACTGTTGTTCCACACAGCTACAGCTGAAAGGCTTCATCTGGCAGTGAAAATGTGCCTTGCAAAGAAAAGTGCAGATGTGGGGTTTTAAGTGTTTAGTGTATTCTGTGTCTTAGTGCAAGGGGCAAATTCGTTGCATTTGCCTTTGTGTATGTCCTCACAATTAAATGCTGGCTTTCATTCCTTGGCGTTTAGGTTAAACAGCCTGATTCAATCTGGATTTAGCCACTACTGCCTGAGTTCTCCAGATCCATAGCAATGAAGAAAATAGTAACTTCATATGTCACACAGGGCGGCTTTACTTACAACATCACTTAGAAGATTAAAAATAAATTGAAGCATATGTCACTTCAAAGGGGGCAAAAAAAGGACATCTGCATTATTTGATGCATTAATGAGAAAGTTCTGCCGAGTCTTGATTGAACTGTATGGGAAATGATGCGATTGGTAAGCTTGCAAGTTAAATGTATTTCAAACGAAATTGTTTTTAAAATTAGCATTTAAGCTAGGTTAAGGGATGCTTGCATTTTAGACTTCGCCTTCTGACATCTTGTTCGTAAATTGAGCTTTACCCTTTTAACTTGAGGAGTTTACAATAAAAAAAATCAAAGCAATTTAGCTACAGATATCTAAGGCTGCATTTCAGTAGAATAAGCAAGAACAGCTCTCCTGCCTGAGGCAAATCTTATCATCCATGACCATCTGTGCATCTACAAACTAACTACCTCCGGCACTGCATGATTCTGTAGACATTGGGCTATGGACTATCTAACTGACATCCATCCATCCTGATTCCCACCCCCAGCTCCAAATACTCCTCACTGGTATCCTCAATTCCTTTTAAACAGAAAAGAAGGATCTTTGTTTTCCTTATGTATCAAATATCCCCAGAAATGTGGAGGACCAGATCATTTTTACCTTTCCCATCTTTACCATGGGCATGAGGATAAGTAAAGGTCAATAAAGTACGGCTGAATGTTAGAGATGCATGGGCAGAAACACTCATGAAAAATTCACAAGGAACAATATGAGTTTCTCCACGCCATCTTGGTGCTTCTGGTTTGTACAGCTCGACTGAGGAAGGCTTCTTTCCTTCTGAAGGAAATACGGCTTCCAGGAGGCTAATGTTCTGTGTTTAATGCATTAGCTTTTCCCCTTGGGGCTCAGTTACAAATGCAGCTCAGGACAAATTGATGAAATATCAGTTAATATGCGAGTCTGACAGCTTGGAAAGGACACAGCTGCAGTGAGCTAGAACAGTCTTGGGGTGATAGAGAAAAATCTAAATATATGAAGGCCAGCATTTGCATATGTGGATCTTTTAGAGGGAAACACCGACAGCTTAATGAAACTAAGTATAATCAGTCTGTTTTTCCAGAGATAATTTTTCTGGTATTCATCCTACAGGGGAATTTGGCATGGTACAAAAAACCCAGGCCTAAACCATAGTCCATTTGTTTTATTATTAGTATGACATTTGTGCTGCATAAAGACTTTAGATATGTCAACTTTTTCAGCATATGTGTATCATGACTTTGTGAAAAATTGGAGCATGGAGACTTGCCAGAGCTTAAATAAAATGCCTTCCATTTGGTTTACCCTGAAGCCGTAGGGATTGTTCCAGCAGAATGGAAGAAGGTCCAGTTTCAAATCACTTCCCACATAGCTACGTTCACAAATGTATTTTAAACTCATGTCAAGAAGCCAACAAAAATTTGTCTTTATGTATGGAGTAGCCAATGCAGGTGGTTAAATAACATATGCAATCAGATTTAAAAATGCTTCCAAATGTTGTTCTTAAAAATGCATTTGGGTAAAAGCTATGCACCTATAATCAGCTGACGTTGTGGATCTCTTGTGAGATCCCAGGCCAAGTCTTCCCATCAGTCCATGAAATGGTGGCAGGAGCACAGACCAGTTGTGTAAGTTATACTGGTCCCCTTCTGCTGCAGTTTATTAACGTGGTCATTTGCTGCAGTCTCCACGCAGCTCCTTCAGCGCTGCGGCGTGACTTGGAATTAGGATTCAACTAGCTGTGCTTGGACTCAGGGCCCCTGGGGGAGGCAGCGACTGCGGGGACATCCCACCCGTGAGAAGAACCTGGCACTGAAAGGAGCCCTGCTAAGAGTCTGCCATGTCAGGGACTGCTGTGCATATGTATGCCATGGGAGGCAAGGTACAGATGCGTATTCCTCACTGATAACCCGGTGTGCTTGTATCTGTCTCTGTCAAGTTATGCCTTGGCCCAGAAAACAGCTGAGATGTCTATAACATATCTTGAGGTTACACCCTGCAGATGGAAGCGTTTAGCTCTTTGTAGCCTGAATATGCACTACAGGGACTAGGAGAAGCCAGGAAGAGAAAAACCCTCAGACCTGGAAACTGCCTGTGTCCCTTTGGAGAGGTGTGAAAATCAGAAATGTCCTCTCTCCTGTCAGTGTTTCATAGATATTATATAATGATATATGAATTAATTAATGACGTATTAAAGAGAATTTGAATGCACTCAGATTCCAGAATAGATCTTCCAAAAGTTAGCTTTTTTCATAGAGGATGTGATGGAGTGAAACAAGAATAAGTGGAAAAAGAGAGGGTGGAATGAGGCTTAAATAAAGATTTAAATATATTCCTTCTTTCAGGTAAATGGAGAAAGGCAAGAAAAAATCCATAGATAAACTTATAAAATAAATTTCATGCTTACAAATACCTGGGCATTTTATGTCTGAAATAACTTACCTGGTTTTAATATTTTTAGATTCAAACCTCTTGCTAAACAATTTTTCCCCTGATTTTCCCAAAGTTTACAGACAGATACTTTAAAATGACTGGATAAATTACCAGCACTGAGGAACCCCCACTCTTTCTAAACCATCCCGAACAACTATCAGAAATTGCAAGCAAGATGGCATTGGTGAGATGAAAGAAAAGGAAGTATTTATAGAACAAGTCATTTGATGAGAAGAAAATTAAAACACAAGCCCAAACAATAGGATTTATAAAGTCAGGCTAATTGTGTTTAACTTTTCTAAAGCCCTATTTAGAGAAGTTAGCAATTATTTGTTATTTGACGAAAAAAGCTTGTCTGACTGCCTCTGTCTTTCAAGAATAAAAGTTTTAAAGGCAAGGTTTCCATAAAACATCTTCAGACAAAGGCGTTTCTAAGGTCAGAGTTGCTAGAAAACACAGGCCAGGTCTTCAGTCAATGTAAACGGCTATCATTTGAAGCCAGCTGGAAGGAGTGCAATTCATACCAGCTGAGGAGTTCACCCTCTGTATCTGAGGTAAAGCAAGAACAGCAGAGCTGCTCTCTTTAATACAGTAACACGTTTTCCGTTCTCATCTGCAGGTTTTGGTTGCTCATTTCCCTTCAAAATTTTAAGCTTCTGCCTAAAAGCTGATTAGAGTACTAATAGGAAGGAAAATAATTGCTTGAGATTGGGTCATGCTTTCAGAACAACCAATAAGTGTGCAAGAATTTATTTTCACTACAGTCCTATAAAATAAATCTTGTTTTTCTGTTGTACATACAGAGATACTGAAAACCAGGGTCAGGTGGCTTTTCCATGGCCAATAAACAAATCACTGTTAGAATCACCCCAGTCCTCAGGAGGCAATCGGTGTTTGTCTCGGTTGGTGATTTCAAGCAAGATTAAAGCAGAAGCCTACACTTAAGAAATGAGAGTTTGCTTTTTAATCCCCTTCTACAGAGGCATAAATCATTGCCGTAGATTATATATTCTATTCCATTTCCGTTGAAATAGAAGAAATTAGTTTCTGCTATTACAGTACAAAACCACATTTGAGCAGTGGGTACATATTTACAAATGATCCTTAAAGAGCTCTTTCACCTGTGTCAAAAAAGAGGCCCAGTGCCAATATTTTGAATTCTCTTCCCGTTTAGTTATTTCATGTCCCCGTTTTAGTCTGCACTCAGAAAGAAGGAGAAAGAGAATTACTCTGTGCTTTTGCTAGATGGTGCCAGAGTACACTCCAGTTCTGCCCAGTTCACGGAACTGGCTGGAGCAAAAATCTAGCTGTTTATTAGAAAATCCTGCACTAAAGTGTAAACTGTATGGTGCTGCTGATCTGCACTAGTGACTGGGCATAGCAAAATGCAAAAACTCTAGTTATGTATAGAAGAGAATGGTTTCTGTTAGTAAGTTAAGCGAGTAAGTAGAACTACTTTTCTATGTTTGAAATCTGAAAGAAAAAATATGTATTAGACAATTTTGATCTTAGTTTTATGAAACTAGAAATCTAACTAAGCAAATATTTGTAAAAACAATGCAAGCAACATCTATGTGTTTATAAACTGATATACATATAGCACACTACTAATGTTGTTAAGTCATTTCCATCGGGGACTCATAACTTGACAGGGTTGTTTTGCCTTCTCCCCTCTCTCCTTTTTTTCCTTCTATTGCCTTTTCCACAGGTCTGCAAGCAATTAGCATGGGTGAAGAATTGCCAGAATACAGTTTTTTCTTGACGTGCATATGTCACTGCCATAATATTGCTGGAAATGTAATAATTTAAATGGTGAAACTAATTGCCTAGAAAGTGACAGCACTGAATGTCCTCTTTCATGGACGGTTCATTGTTGACAGTGGCCCATTAGATATGATATTATGTCAGTTATAGTAGCTCTACAAGAGAAACAGCATTGTTATTACTGTATTATGAAAAATCATTCCTTGCAGCGGCGAGTGGTGAACCTGTGTTTGAAAGGTAAATGCAGTGGACAAAATATGGATCTCAGTTATAAGGCGATAAGTACATTGCTATCCTGGCACATGTTTGCATTGATGGAGCAGAATGAAACATTTTTTTTGTTCAAATGAAAATAATCAAAGAGGAAAGCCTGTTCTGAAAACACTATTCTTCTGGACCCTCATCTTTTTTTGAAGAGCAGGATCAGAGTACAAAACAAGTACAGTTTGGGATCAGAGTACAAAAAAAGCTTTTATGGGATTGCTCTTTTTTTGTACTCTGTGAAGGTGCTCCCAAGATTTTCAAAGCAATTGGAGAAAGTGCCTTCTTTCTCATGGCCTTGTCAACCTTGGAGGGAGAGGACAGAGTTGGAACAATTAAGTTCTCCKAAATATCATAACAAAATCCATAAGCAGGAAGATGGCCCCTACATTCTTAGATATTCTGTGCATGATATACATGGAGAGATGGATGAAGAGTGAACACAACACACCTTGGAATTGAAGCTTGTATTAAAACAGTTAATGCACTGCACAAAGGGAAGTAAACCAGGCAGTCACAGGGCTAAGACTTTCTTACTGCATTATAAATATTTGTGTTTATGAAGATTAATGAACTGAAACATTTTAGAATGAAGTCCGTTGTTTATCCATGAGCTGCAAACACGAGAGATAGCTGCAGTGCGAGTTGCCCTACACCGTCCTGTTAACGACCTCAACTCTGACCTTGGAAGTCCTCTTGAGGGAAAAGGGGAAATTTAGTCCAGATCATTTATGGCCATTTCCTGTGTAGAGCCATGCAAGATACTCACTGCTGACATTGCAATGTGAACTACTAGCAACTGCATGATCACAAATTTCTTAGTGCTTGAGGCCTTAGACATACTAGGAACTGTAAAGTTAAAAGCCCAGAAATTTTCAAGCTAAATGCTAATCTTTGCAGCAGTACAAACACTGGCTCATCCTTAATGATCTGAGAAATATGCCATGTAGCTTAACCTAAACTGAATTAACATTTGACTGTACCTGTACGCACAATTGTGCTGCAGTGATTTCCTTCCTTGTCCTAAACATTCTGTCAAGAATTTCCTACTAAGATGTAGTGCAATGCAAGACGTGTAGTTCAGGGAGAGGAAGAGCGATGGGAGACGGTTAGGTCTAGTCTACTGCAGGGAGATGCCAAAGAAGGGGTTTGGTTATAGATTGCAGCTTGTGACTTGTAGTTTATCCAGGGGGGAAGACTGAATACAAGCAAACCCAATCAATACGTTTCACTGCTATCTGAATATATGTGAAATCCCACCCTGCCTCACTCAGTAATGAAATGCATCTACTTTATCCCCTTTTATGGCTTATTTCTTTAATTGTGGTAAACATAGTCAGGTACCCTGACTTTGCCAACAAGCAATAGTTCATTAAGTRGTGGCAATTTAATTGATTTTCCTCACTAAGGCATATCTTAAGATAGACTACCATTACAGAAAGGGTTCAGGAGGTGGTGGGTCCCCATTAAAACCATGTGATTATGCTCCCAGTTTCATAGTTTTACAGCCTGACCCCAGCTACTGCTGGATTCAGTTGTGGTAAACCAGCGTACGTTATGCAAACAAGGAGGCAAGATGAGATGGAGGAATATTTGTAGGAATTCCCAGAGGGTGGTGGGACTAAGGAAAATAAAAAAAAATTGGAAGGAAATCAAGAAAATATAAAGATAAAAAGAGCTCTTGCTATGGTCCTCAACGCTGTAATATCTAAGTTTACACAACCATTAATAGATTTGTACTTCTTATACCCCTTTGGGAGAGGCAAAATTTTTTCATGTTTTAGAGATAAGGAACTATGGTACAGGGTAGATTAACTCATGTTTCCAGTGCCTCCTTTGATTGACCCAGGAATTCAGCCTACATATATGCAACCTGCTTAAGGAACTGTAATGACAAGATAGATCCATGTTTTGTCCTGTCTGGATAGAAGTTACCTCAGGACCAGAAATTTTGTAGCTGGAATGTTTATGATATACACTCTATTGCTCTGTTGTGACTTTAATTTTATGATTTATAGAGTATAAATCACTAATGAAAGAAGACTATGTGTTTGTATGAATCACTTTAATTTAAATAATACCTGAAGTACAAAAGTAGTACTACAGCTGCAACTATGCATGAACACATAATTGCAAATTTTTTAATAACTTTCAAGACAATTGGGTATTTCAACAGAGACGAGTTTTCAAGCAGAGGTTCATCTATAACTAAGTTTTGCTCTCTGAGTAAATGTAGCCACGAAGAGAGTACATGCAGAGAGGTGTCTGATAATAGTGACTGATGCTGTCTTGGTGGGCAGAGGGGAATGGGGCACAGTTGCAGAGATACGTCCATTGCAGCCTTCCTGTGTACTTTCCTTAACCAGAGTTATTTTTTCCTGTTATTGCTGCAAAGACTGGTCCTGGTACGTTTTGATTTACCTAATCTTATTTGACAAGATGAGGGTAAACCACATAACCTGCAGATATTTAGCATCTGCATTTGACTCTCTTGAAATGCCAAGGCAGGAAATACATGCTGTAAAGAAGCAGTTCCTTGGTTTTCTCCTTCTCACTTTAGAAGATGTGTGATGGTTACAAAGCTCATTGCATCAATAAGAGAGGGGTTTTGTGTCAGGACCAATAAATGGATACAAAGAAATTATCTCACAATGAGTTTTAGGGCATGGTCAAATATAACAGTAAAAATAGTATATTTTATTATTAAAATAATAAAATCGGATAGCAAACCAAATATTTCCTCATCAATATTTTAGCCATGAGCTTGATCGAGTGAAATGTTGAATGCTTTGGAGGGACTGCAATAACGGTCAGTCAGGTCAGGGCAAGAAGATTGCAATTTTCTATTTCTTTTGAATTTCAATGTCTAAGGAGTATTTTTAAACTATTTCTGTCTTGATATATGAATGAAACGAATGGTAAAAAAAAAAAAAAAGGAAAAAAATAGGAGACTTTCCTCCTCTTGCCACAAAACATCCTTCCTGACCCTGAAAAAATAAGTATTTATAGACCCAGAAAAAGGAAGAGGAGGCAGAAAGGAAAAGAGGGGAAAAAATGAATAAGGAATGAAAATCATCAGGGAATATTTCTTTGGGCAGGTTTGGTAGGGGGTTGTAATACTTACTTCTACCTCCTTGTTTTCCTGAATAAGAGGGTGAATTTATTAGATACGTGCCTGGATCTCTGAAAAATGTGTTTTAATGTTGTTAGAACAGGTTTTCAGTTCTTTAATATTTACACATGTAGTAAATAACATACCCTCCTATTTCAGTGCCACAAAATTGTTCTGCACTGTGGATTTTACGATACCAGATTTTCTAACCTCTTCAATAAAGCATGGCCTTTTGTATAAAAAGAAGAAGAATCCCATGGTATTTAAAATATCTTTCTTCTGACCTTTCTTAAGGGTACATCCGATTTGCAGCACTGTATAATGTGATAGCAGCAGGCAAGACTACATCTTGAAAATCGTTCAGAATTGATAACATGTCCCTATGCACATGATCCTCATACACAATTTCTCTTGTCAAAGGAACCTGCTAGGAATCCGTGTTTGCCATTTTAAAACTGACAATAGTGGTGCTGTTTGGGCTTTTTATTTTGTTCTGGGGCTTTTTAAAGGTTTCAGTGCTCAAAGTATTTATAAAATAACAAATTAAGAAGATAATACTGCTCTGGTCTACACAGAACAATGCAGGGGCCAATGCTGCCAAAGCATAAAAGATTCCCTAATCTGTATATCTGAGCCTACTGCCTCTGTGTCTATATCTGATAGGCAATATACACTGCCTCTCCTTTTCCTTTCTTTTTTAAAAAATTTCAATACTCTTTTAAGCTTTCATATGAAAAACGCAGAAGCAGGGCATATATCAAGATGAAAGGATATGGTCAAAAAAAGACACCTTTCCATTTTTATTGCTAGTATTTCTTTTTTCCTTTGTAAACTTTCTCTGTCACAGGCAGTTACATGAATATACTGGCAGTCCAGTTCTTTTCAAGAGTGTTCATTTGAACTGATCCATGATAGATTTATATGGTCATAGATTTTTCATGCTGAATTTATTCTTTATATTTCTATAAATTAATGCCATTGCTATCAGAGACGGCTCCTGACAATAGGCTTCCCTGTTCAGGACCAGCATTTAATGTTTTGTGTGTACTAGTGAATTCCCCATAAAAGAACTCCGCTCTATACAAGAGCTCAATCCAATACTGAGTTTTCTTCTTGAAAAAAAAAATCACTAGAAGGAACAATTCATGATAGAAAAATGACTAGCTCGACAGCACATAAGATTGTTTTATGAAAACATTTTAGCACTGATAACCACATCTTAGATGCAATCCACAGCTGATGGCAAGCCATCCTTGTATCTGTTCCCACTGCATGTAATTAGCTTCTAACACATATCCACATCACGCATTTTAAATCTTCCTTTCATCTTTCTACTGGAGTACTGATGTCTCCAACAACGGATTCTTAAGCAAGCATTTTATGACAGATGCTCTACATAGTCATTTTATATCTGTGGCATCAATAAAGCAATAAAACTTAATTGGTTACTTCAGCATGAAGAAGCTTATTTCTGACACCTTGGAGCTGAAGATTGATGGGCAGGTTCACTGAGGGGGAGAGGAGGGAAGAGAGGGTGGGTCAAAGCCAATATTGCTTTATGAATTCCTTCTTAGGGTGCTGGCTTGGCAATCACTCTGCTGCTAGAGTTCTCACGTAGTTTGGTGGCGGTGGTACCTGTGATGTGCCCTGCCAGACCAGCATAGCTGAGCACAGCTGGGTACAGCTGGGGTAGAGTTTCAGAGTTTTAGGTTCTGGTTCTCTTTGGCCAGTCATAGAGTCCCAGCAAAACAGTTAAGCACTTAAGCACAGTAAAAAACTTGTTAATATAGATGAGTCAGTGGGACTTCAATCTTGAAGTGCAGTATCCTGCAGCTGATGGTCAGCAGCAGATTAATTTGATGGTTGATCCTAAAGCCCCCAAACCCTTTGGTTCTGTTTTTTGGTGAAGTTAAGAACCTTCCACAGCTCTCTAAAAAGGGCCTGTGTTCCTTCACGTGATGCTTATGTTGATATGCAAGAGCAATCCTGGCTGTTAAAACAAATATGAGGAAGATGGTTACATGCAAAAATAGCATACAAAGGCATGTGCTGAACTCCTCCAGATCACAGAATGCAGCATTGCTGTTTATACTTCTGTAACACTTGAAAAAGGTTTCTTCCATCATTCTTAAAAGAGTAGTACAGGTGTCTTCAATATGATATTAAAGTAAAAGTCTTGCTATAATTTTGCGAATATCCATAGCATTGTCTTTGATTGAAACCAAACTAAAGCAGACCAAAGCGAACCAAACCCAGGATATGTATTTTCTGAATCATGGAAGAAAATGAGTCTTTTGATAAATGTATATCATCCCATCCTCAACTTTTGTTCTAATGTTAATAAATTACCAGGATTTTATTATTTCCTGTTCCTTTCTTGAGAAAGAAGATGAAAAAGAATATGTGGACAGAACCAAGCTGATTTAGAGATAGTGTTTGGAAAGTTCGATACGCATTGATTTATGACTTGAGTTTATGTCTATTTCTTATCTCCATTAATCTGTTAATTTAAGTCACGTATTATGCAGCAGTGTTACTTGGGTTATGATGAGGCTACTGCAAAGGTTGAGGTTAGAGGCAGGATTTTCACACTAAGTTAACACATATCACATTGCTGCTGAATACAGACTTTTTTTTTGGCAAACTGTGCAGCTGGGAAAGTTGCTCAAACAGTCCAGAACTCCTATGACACTTAATCCATCTCTAACCTGAAGTGTCATCTGTTTTCATGACCCTCTCACTACTTTTGTTTATTGATGGGTGCATCCAGTGCACTTGAGCAAAACCAGAGTGATTGAGCTCTGGGCAAGAATACCCAAAAGGAAACAACTGTCCTCTCTAGCCTGGCAGCTAAGCATGGACTGGAAGTGCAATAACTCACTGCTGCTTGCATGGGCCATGGGAACTGCAGGGGGAGACCGAGGAACACCTAGGAGTCCAACCACTGCTGTGGCCAACCTGATTGTCTTCCTCACTCATTTCCCTCATGTCTCTCCCTAACCCTTCCTTCCACTAGCCCAGGCTACCGCCGACTCTGCAATGGGGAGTTGGATGATAAAGCAGACCCTCAACCACTGCTGGAGCTGCTGCAAGCCCATGGCTCTCCTGGAGATCCCAGAAGTTCGGCAGATGTTCCCAGCACCGTGGGCTTTCTGCAGTCCCTGGATGGGAATGGATAGTAGCACTTGGCTTGATGCCCATTCTTAATGGCAAGGGCTTAAGGGTCTTTGTACTGGCTAACTTTTTTGTGCACACCTGTGTGACGCTCAGTGAAATGACACTGATAGGAATGGTGTCTATTACTCTATAAACCTCTGAAAATAAATATTTTTGGAAGGCTTGCTGGTGGAAAAGGCACATATATGAGAAAGTATTAAAAAGCATGTAGATCTCTATGTAGATCTATATAGATAAAAGTATTTTGGTCAATAGCTTGTGATGGTCTGTATTCGTATCCTGCTCCTTAACACTCCAAAACAGGTGTTCTCTTCAGCTGTGCAGTTCTTCCAAAGCAAAACCTTTAAAATCAGAAGGCACAGGCCAGGGCTTGATTTCATTACTGTGAACAGGACCAAGGGCTGTGATGTTATTCACCAACCATCTGAATAACTAGATAAAATTGATGGTTTCCTTACGGTTTGATTAGATTTTGTGTCAGTTCTTACAGTGACAGATTTAGAGAAAAGTAATAAAAAGACAATGTAATTTAAAAATCAATAATGTGGAGGGGAGGGAATGCAGACTGGGAAGTTTTGCATAGCTGGTAACATTGTATAGTGATGTTTAGTTTCCTCTTTTATCCTTTTTTATTTATTAACATTTAAACAGATTTCTAGGGATTTTTATCTTTTATAATGATTACAGCCCTTTTGCTGAACTCATTTCCATTACACAATGTTATTTCAGCTGCTAGGCAAGGAGATAATATGCCCTTCATTAAAAATAGCTAGGAAGAAGAGAGTAGCATACACCCCCCTTAACAAGCATTTCTTGTCCCTTATCTTTTTTTTTCTCTCTCTCTTTTTTTTTTTCCTTAACGTGCCACTCAGATCTTTTGTCTGTGGAGAAGTTTGATTATGCCTTAATCCAAATGGCCAGTTCAATCTATTTTAATCCAATTAACTGATTCAAACTATGCTGTGTGTCATAATCCATTTCTTAATCCAATTAGCTGTTGTCATTCTGACTGTGGGTGAGGATTTTGCAGAGCAGAGGCTGTTGTTTGTTTTCAATTTCAGAATGCAACATAATGTTGCAAGCTAGTTTAGACCATTTTCCTGGTAGCCCAAACAAGGAATGAAAGCAAAAGATGTCAGCATTTTCATCCTTCCTGGGTTTGATCTATTTTATCAATAATTAAAGTTAGTAGGATTTGATTCTCATGATCAAATTGGATTTGTCTCTGACTTTTTTTTTCATGAAACTGCATTTAAATATACCACTTGCCGGAGACTGGCAAAAATGACTTGTAAATTTAGCTGCTTTAGCTTGGGGTGCTCAGCTTGAGATGGTTCAAGGCTTCTCTGTATTTTATGAAAATCAGGCCCCTTTTAAGGAAATGCAAAGTGACTCTCTCAGTTCCATAATCAGTTGTGAAAATCTTGCCCTTTGTATTTTCCCTTTTCAAGCTAGTAGGCTGAGCAGTTTATCCAGGGAAATGCAAGCT
The DNA here is from genome assembly GCA_030449065.1 of Oceanodroma leucorhoa. Classification (NCBI taxonomy): domain Eukaryota; kingdom Metazoa; phylum Chordata; class Aves; order Procellariiformes; genus Oceanodroma; species Oceanodroma leucorhoa. The sequence goes on from JASVER010000047.1 coordinate 7,498,608, forward strand.
TGGATCTCATTGAAACGTTTCAATTACTTTCCTATCTGACTGAACCTAGAATACTTACAAACATATCTCGGAATTTCAGCATTATAATCAATTCTCAGTATTGAATAATAAGTTTCCAAGTACTATGGTTTAATTTTTGCTTTTACCAACATGGAAAAAATGCTGAGATTTTCAGAGTTCACATTTATGGAGCTCAGAGAGATACTTGCTTCATTCTCAAAAGCAAGTTTCTAGGAAGACACTACTGATTCCATGATCTATAGTCAAAGATATCGTAGTGGACACATGGTCTTCCCAGGACTTCTTGCTTTGTTAAAATCATATTCACCTTTAAGGCAACTACACTTTCCAGTTTGATTTTCCTTTAGACAAATCATACAACCTGATCTGAAAAGGACTTGAATTCCTTTTCTATGAAAAAACAGAGGAAGTGTTAAGTTGCCACTGGACTGTTAGAAACTCTTCTCCAAAGACTGAGGCGGATTTATGGTGTAAATCTGTACTTGAAACATGAATCAAAAACTGTGTGAAGTGTACACCTCAGCAATATATGCTTCTTTTACAAACATTTCCCTGATTCTGGCATCTAAGAATATATGCCTTAACTTTGCTACAGTGAGTTTTTWAAAATAAATTTGAATCTTCTTTTTTCCCCAGCATAAAAAAGCAATATTTTCTATATAAATTATGTATACTCCAAAGTAAAAAAAGAAAACACAACAAAAAAACCTTTAGCAAAGAAGAAAGGGATTACTGTAAGCAAGCAAAACAAAAATTCGCTCTCAGAACTTCAACAGACAGACTGCTTTTCTATCTTATTGTCATACTTTCTATAGATATGACATTGATATTTTCTCATCATGAATTTAAGTCATGTAAAAGGGCTGGAGGTATGGAACATTTAATCACACAAAGCTGGCCATGAGACTGGTGAGATGTATCAACACAGGGAAAAACATTACATGAAATCATCAATTTACAAATAAAAATAGACTGTTTCATCAAAATGGTTTTGATGTTAATATAGAAATGATTTGTTGCTGGTGTCTAAATTAGGGATTCTCCAAGGAGCTGAAGGTGGTAACATGCCAGGCACCTCCATGGATCCTGAATAGTGCTCATGTTTCTTGAGGATCATACCATGATCTGGACGAGGGGATCGAGTGCACTCTCAGTAAATTTGCAGATGACACCAAGCTGGGCAGGAGTGTTGATCTGCCTGAGGGTAGGAAGGCTCTGCAGAGGGATCTGGACAGGCTGGATGGATGGGCTGAGGCCAACTGCATGAGGTCCAACAAGACCAAGTGCCGGGTCCTGCACTTGGGTCACAACAACCCCAGGCAACGCTACAGGCTTGGGGAAGAGTGGCTGGAAAGCTGCCCCGCGGAAAAGGACCTGGGGGTGTTGGTCGACAGCCAGCTGAACATGAGCCAGCAGTGTGCCCAGGTGGCCAAGAAGGCCAACGGCATCTTGGCCTGTATCAGGAATAGTGTGGCCAGCAGGAGTAGGGAGGTGATCGTGCCCCTGTACTCGGCACTGGTGAGGCCGCACCTCGAATCCTGTGTTCAGTTTTGGGCCCCTCACTACAAGAAGGACATTGAGGTGCTGGAGCGTGTCCAGAGAAGGGCAACGAGGCTGGTGAAGGGTCTGGAGAACAAGTCTTCTGAGAAGCAGCTGAGGGAGCTGGGGTTGTTTAGCCTAGAGAAGAGGAGGCTGAGGGGAGACCTTGTTGCTCTCTACAACTACCTGAAAGGAGGCTGTAGAGAGGCGGGTGTCAGTCTCTTCTCCCAAGTAACAAGCGATAGGACGAGAGGAAATGGCCTCAAGTTGCGCCAGGGGAGGTTTAGATTGGATATTAGGAAAAATTTCTTCACCGAAAGGGTAGTCAAGCACTGGAACAGGCTGCCCAGGGAAGTGGTGGAGTCACCATCCCTGGAGGTGTTCAAAAAACATGTGGATGTGGCGCTTCGGGACATGTTTTAGTGGGCATGGGTGCTGGGTTGATGGTTGGACTCGATGATCTTAAAGGTCTTTTCCAACCTTAATGATTCTATGATTTATGATTCTATGATTCTATACCATTGGGCTGCAAGGATACTGGAGACTTACCAGAGGGATAAAGGGTGGAGTTCAGTTCCAGATTAAGGTTCATAAATTAAGTATCTGCATAGATATCTATGGGCTATGAAGCCGTATCTGCCTGTAGGCTGGTCTCAACATATATGGCAGAGATGATCACAAAGGCTGTTGGACATAATCACACCATGCAGGTAAGAAGTTGAAGCCCACACAAGGAATGTGCCTTTTGGCCACTGCTTTGCAGTGATATTTACATGAAGGTCCTCCATTTCCTTCAGACCATACAGTATCCTTCTGCACTCTTGAAGCTCCATAAACAAGTTATTTTCAAGAAGAATGTACAAGGACACAGTAATGGAGGTTAGCTGCAGCTATGAATTTTATGAACAGTTTGATGGAAACCACATTAAATGGCAACATCAGCCCACAAATCAGCTTTGCAATGCTCTTACTCCAATCTGGTGTTGAGGGTGATTCACTGTGAATTTGCTTTTCATGGCCACCATTTCATGCAGTGTCATTTATCAGCATACCAGCCACTTGTCCTGCAGAAAACTCTGGCGTTACATTTTAGCAGTGTTAACAACTAGCATTTTTACAATGCTGCTCCTGTTAGCAAAGTAAGTACTGTAAATAACATTGCAAAGCCTACAGTAATTGCCCTTTTTGTAATGTGCCTGTTCACCGTGCTATCACCCAAGTTATAAAGCTGTCACATCCTGACTCACTATGCATTGTATCTTAGAACAGTAGTACAATTTCTACTCAGACCAAAATGGGTCAAAATCCAGCCTAAAGGTGATCCATAAGCAGAGGAAGAGCTGGATGGTACAAGGAAGAGAAAGAGTCCCCTTATTCATGGGAAAAAAGTCCTCTCTTGAGAATTATGCCTGAGAGAGGTATATGAGGAAAAATAAAGATGTGGGCTGTTAGAATGTAAAATATTAACTATAATGAAACAGAGAGCTTTGGTTTTTTTCTTATTATAACAAAGTAGTAGTATCCCAGTATCCCGTGGCTCCTGTAGTCTGAATAAATGTAGTCCTTTTAAGGTTTTCGGCTGTCCCCTGGCCTGCAGTTCCTGTTTCCCTGTGGCCATGCCAAAGTAATATGTGACTGATAGCCTTCTAGAAGTGTAATTTATTTAGAAGGAAATCATCAGAGAAAACATTAATTGAATCACTAAATGCAGCATATATTCATATGAAGCTTTTCCCTACAGCTTGCTACACCCTTGTTCTGGAAAGGCACCAATATCTTAGGCTCTTTCTGTAGAATTTGTTTCTTTCTGCCTCTCCCTCTGCTTAACCCTTCAGTTTGTTTCCCTAGCCATATTCTGAGCAGCATCCTATCCTTTCTTCTCAGGAGACTTTTAAATACTCATTAGCCTTTACATTTTCAAGTTCTGAGTTTGAAAAAATAAACATACATCTTATTAGCAGACAGGATGCCACATCCTTGAGGTTAATAATTTTGCCCATTATCTTTGAAGAGCTGGGCTAAGTATTTGTTCTGGGAAGCCAAGTGTTGCTTCCTAATTAGTTTTCTATGCATCCCACTGTAATTTAAATCAATATGCTAACAAAGAAAATTCCTGAACTCAGTACAACTTCACTAACTCGTCATACAAAGCATTCACTGTAATACTCTTAAAGTAGTCACATATTTTGTTTGATTCTATAAAATGAGATCAAAATAAGTGTACTTCAGCAGAAAACCATGAACCTGTTTTTTATCCTTTGAAGGCAGGATTGTATCCCTCTTATGTGCAGAGAGGAGTTGATGACCTTGCCACAGCCCCTTGCTGTGGAATAGGGCCCCTTTGCACTGTCAGTAGAAATATGTGTTTGGATCCAGAGGTCCCACGTTGAATTCTTACTGCTGATAATTTATCTTTGCTTGCAGTGGTACAACTTACTACTTCCATACCTCAAGATGAATGTAGGGAGAATCTTTTAAGTGTCAAAGCAAACAAAACTGAACATTTGTTTTTAAATCTTTGATTCTTATGAAAGCCATAAAAAGCACAGGAGATTTCTAGTGGAAGAACAAAACCTATATGATAAGAATAGCCCTGGAAAGAACTACATACTTCACCAGTTCACCTATAGTAGCATATTAAATGTCTAGGTTAGAAAAATCTGCAAGACATCTATTAGGACATCACTACAGGATGTTTAGGAGATGTCTAGACAACAAAACTCTTCTCAAACTCAACACATTACCTAAATGGAAAGACGAAAACCCAAAACTATAAAGTATCCAAGCAAGAGTGCAAAAGATAGGAGGAAAATCTTTAAAATCAACAGTTGAGATTATTTAATTCCTGGAATTTATGTTCGTTATATAATTTTTAGAGAGTCTGAGGTTGGTGGAAAGAAGAAACATGACAAATAGTCATGCTGTTTTTTAATGAGTATTTTTAGCCAAAGCATTCTCCAGAAGAGTTATATTACAATATTACAACACTTTGAGCTTGATTAAGGTGCCTAAACATAAATGTGTAGGCTTCTTAAGAAGCCTTAGGATATATAAGACACCTATGGGCACTAGAAATACGTCAGAAAACTAAAGGAAACCAGGAAATCCTTCTGAGCTGGCAGCTGGGGGATATGTAGGACACGTCAAATTATACTCAATAGATATTAAGTTACATCTAGGATATATATATTCTAGGATACTAGGTATAACTGAAAAATGTAATTGAGTCCTTTATGGCCGACTGTACCTGTTGGTAAAATAAGGGAAGCAAAAAAATATACAGAATATTAAAAAATATATGTATCCTTATAGAACTGTTGCTGGAACAAGTGGAATGACTTCCTCAGATTTCAAAAGGAACTAAGCCAGGCTCTAACATAGTTGAATAAATAATAAGTAGCATAAGTGATTCACTAGCCTTCTTGAGCCATGCACAGTGTCCAGATGAGAACTGATTTTCCACACTTCTCTCTGTTTAAAATTAAAAATTTGTACCATGCTTTTATTTAGCTAATTAAATATGCTTTTAGCATTGTCATTTTGTTGTGTGACACTGATGCTTGATATTCAGAATTCAGCCTGCTCTGTGGTGTTGGTGAGCACTCCATGTTGGATGACCAAACAGGTATAGAAAAGTCAACTAAGCTATTAATCTTTCAGGCCCAGTAAAGAGTGGAGAGAGTAAATGCAGCAGAGAAGACTAGAGAATTTGAGAAGCTTTTGCTTGCTTTTAGCTGTAAGGTGTGTTCAGAGACATGGTATTATGAATAGCTATGAATAGAAGGCTGCTACAGAAAATAGCATGTAGGTGCTCCCCAAACAGTTGTGTCACCATTAAGTCTGAAGGAAGTTTCCATGCAGTTTAGTTTAACTTTCTGAGGTCTCTGGATGGGCTTGAGATGATAGTGTTTATTGCTGATATCTAAAAACTGAGCTGGCTCTTTTTCCTCCTTGGCAAAAGGACTGCATGCATAAATACAGTACGGGATATACTCTGTTCAAAGGGCTGTGGTTAGGAGCAAAGAAAAAAAAGTCTGCATATTCCTGTCCCGGTGGCTGCACTCTGGGCCAGATGGAACCCTCTGAAGGTGGGAAGAAGAGGTAATTGCTCGAGAAAAAGAGCCCAAAGAAAGATCTGACAAAATCTTCTGAATCTAAAGTGCGGATACAGGCTGAAGATATGTCCTAAATAGCAAATTTTAAAGCATTGGGACAATTATTGGGAAATGGTCTCGGTTTTGAATGCAATGTTAAGATGTTAGCCCAGTCTCTGGCATGGTTTGTTAGTTAGGATGAGCCACCATTCCCAAAAGTGGCTTGCATGTGGAGAATTTGCATTTTAGAGACCACCAGAAATTAACAGTACCGGCGTAGATCATAAGAAATGCTGAGTTCAGTCAGACTGGGCATCCATCTTGTACAGTATACTGTCTCTTTTATATTGATTCAACAAAGAGAAGTTGACAAAGGATAAAAATGGATAAAAAGCAAGTAGCTATCACACCTTTCACAAGATGTGTGAGAGCTTGGAGTAGGGAGAGAAGAGTATATATGGTTATGTCTCTGCTTGTTTAATGAAAAATCCACAGAGTATAATAAACCTCATTTCCATGAAATTAGCATATGGGTAAGGCTTTGTACGATCTAAGAAAGGCACTTTGTTTGAACACATAGGGTATCATCAAAATCCTCATTTGAAATCTTTAATTAACTTTTCCCCCTCTTCATTATCAACCACTTATTTCAACTATTCATAGCCTCAGTAAGCTTCCTCTGGTGGCTAAGAGATAAGACATTCAAGAAATAGAGAGTGAAAGTCAGTGTTGCTTTTATTTGTATTGCGTTTGAATTTGACCAGAATGCTTTGGGTTTTTTTATCAAAAATTCAAGTGGACGGAGTACTAAAGCTGATTTGGCTATATACTTCCTGGGGATGAAAAATACGAATGTTCACTCGTGGTCTCTGAACAAAAGCTTGATAAACATGCATATACTGAGATTTTAATGTCATATCATGCACACAAAATTTCTCTGGGTATTGTTTTAGCATATTGACATGAAATTTCTCAGGATATTCTATTAACAGATGCAACCTTGGAATGAAATTGAGGAAATGAAGGAAGTTAATGGCATATGACTATCGGTGAATCACAGTACCTGAAAAAAACCAACAATGTTCATCTGAATTTTGGTAACTCATGTGCACTCTAGTAGCAAGCAAATATGGTAATCTAAATGATTATTTTTATATACATAAAACCCCTTCTTCAGTGTATTATGTTGCCCATTTCCTTACTTGCTCCATATAGAGAATGGATCTGTTACAATTTACAAGTCTGATTTACTAGCTTACACTGTTGAGATGTAATTATTTCAGTCTCGGAAGTTCTGAAGACCCCTTGGAGAACTGAACAAGTTTATAAATGTCACAGACAACCACAAATGGCTTGACTTGGTAAAAGCCTTGAAGATTATAGCAGTCAGATGGAAAAAGATGAAAGTACAGCAGCTGACCCCAGTGTGGCTGTGAGCTATGCATGTGACACAGTCATCAGGAAGGCAAACTGAGAGCTAGGATATGTTGTGAAAAGTATTTTCAGAAGAAATTGAGAAGTACTAGTACCACTGTAGCATTCATCATAGGCTACAACTATGCAAATAAAATAACAGGACCAAGACATGGGCCAATCCGTGATGAATGACCATCCCTACTATAAATTGTTAGTATAGCCCTTACATCTTTTTGGTTTAGGCCAATTGGCATTTTCCAAGGTAGAGCCTGAGCATGGCTCAGGGCCTAATGTGGGCTGGAAACCATTCTCAAGAGAGTGCTGAAAACCAGGGGAGGAAGGGCTTTTACTTGTGTGGAAGTGAACCATGCCACGTCAACTGACCTCCTTTACACATGGTGTATTCACCAATACAGGTGTGGCCATCTATGAAATTAATTAATTAATTTTAATGAAATGCTTCTGATCGTGCGCAGTCAGGAAAGATGCATTCAGGGAGTCTACAGAGAAAAGATACTGGGATGACCAAAGAGTTTGAGAATCTAGTTTACAAAAGAGATTACAGGAGCTTGGCTTGATTAGCTTCACAAGAAGTTTGCCTAAAAATAGTACACATCAGAGAAGTAAAGGATATATTTTCAGTGAAGAATAATATTGGCATAAGAACAAATAAGTGATAGTGGCTATGAATATAATTTTCACACAAGGTGAAAATTATAAGAAGGTTTTTTTCTACTCTCTGCAGGGGTGAACGCTCATTTGAAGCAGATTTCCATTTGAAGTAGTGGACAGAAGATAAACTTCAGGTTCAAAATGGTAAGATCATGGATGAGATGATCTTATCCATCTTTGATTGGTACTTGCAATAAGTGTCTGGATTAAGTTAACTGACTGATTCCTTCTAGTTCTCAGCTCTGTGTTATTGGATATTAAAATAATTGGTCAGCATATGAATTTTTAAGGTTAATTTTTGAGGCAAAATGTTGAATAATCTTCATATTTAGACTCACAACTGTCAGTCTGAATTTTGACTACTGTAAAATTCATAGTTCCTTGCAATCATTTTGGAAATGCGGTTACAACTTCTGTAAATATGATTTTAAAATTCTGCTTCAGGGTAAGTTCTTTCCTTGTTTTACCAACTGCTGAGAGTTTAGTGTTCACCAAGTAAAATACACCAATAAGTTCACAAATGGTAATTTCTCTACACAACATAAAGGTATCTTCCATTTAGTTCTGATTTTTGACCTACCATTGATTTTGATCTACAATGCCATCAAATACTGTGACCAGGGATCATGCATTAATGAAATAGGATTAAAAGTAATTTTAAAAATAGAAGTCTTTACCATGGCCTTCTCTACCCTCAGGTTTTCAAACACTGCCCATGACCAGGAAGTCCAATAATTTATTTATTTTTAAATAAATGAAGGAGATTTTCAGATAGTCACTTTACTCTAGGGGCTTAACCTTAGGATAAACACTACAGCACTATGAGATGTGCAACAAAATTGTTATGGCAGGCCGCGCAGTTGTCTTGCAGTCATCTGAATTAGCTATTGGTAGATCACATTTAGCCTTGGCAAATTTATTAGAACAGATGAATTTTCAGCTCAAACTCAGGTCTAGGTCATGAGGTTCAAGAGAACCTCTGTGCCTCGGAGGAAACCTCAGCTGAATCTGTTTCTTACAGACCTGGTATTGGAATGGAAGGATGGTTTTAGCAAAGGAATAAATGAGCACAGTTTTAAATTCAGATGAACAACATGTAGTTCTAGTCACAATTACCAAACGTGCTTATTGTTAGAAAACAGAGAGTGAATGAATCCCTTGTTTATGGAAAATTGGCACATGCAGTGTATAGCTCATGACATAATTTATAGAGTTTTCTGTAGAGTCCTGGTAATTATTACTGAACTATTCATTATTGATCTCATTTGGAATGTTAATGAATTTAAATCCAGCTTGTTGAAATGTAAAAACAACCACAAAAAATCTATTGTTTTCGGGCAATTCTGCACTCACTGAAGCCAATGGAAATGTTCCCACTTATGTCAAGAAATACTAGATCTATCTGATCCATCTGAATGTGGCTCCATAGTTGTTTTTATGCCTGCTGAGTTACTGTTTAACTCCATGATGTCTTTAGTAGCTTATATGTGACATGGTCTATTGCAGCATCCCTAGTCCTACCGCATCCATGGGTATCAAAGTTTAAGCAAAAAGGAACAACATGTTGAAATCTTTGGTCACTGTCAGAAGGGTCTCAGTCCAGTCCAAGTGCTATGGACAATTTAACTAGGATCTGGAGAATATCTCAATTTTTTAATCACCTCAAAAATTAAAAGTCTAGGACATTAGTCTTGGTGACTTCTACATCACAGTGAAGTGCAGCTGGAGCATGTGAGTGAAAGTACACTGTTGCCCCCCAAAGTGGTGGTGTATATGCATGTTTTTCTGTGGGTCTGGAGAACATGACCCCTCTAGCAGCACACTGAGAACTGATGGTCTTTTTTTTCATTGCAAGAGTTAGTATCATCCTTGGATGCATAATGAGAGAAGTTTTAAGTAAGTGTCAGGAGGTGGTAAAATGTCAGGAGCTAAGCAAAGTATTGATGAGTGTAATACCTTGCTGTTACATCCTGCTTTCATTTTGTTGCTGGAAAATATGTTGAAAAAGAAACAATTCATATTTTTCAAGAAAAGATCTGCAAAAATGGTTTGAATATTAGAGAATATATTTTAGAGTAAAAAACCCTCCATGCATTTAGTTTACTCAAGAGGTATTTAAAAGGCAACTTAATTTCAAATACAAAGTGCCTACAAAAGGATAGGATATCTGTTAGTAGAATACTCTTTGACCCTGCAGACACAGGCAGTAAAATGTACTCTCAACAGATGAAAATCAAAGGTAGAGCAATTTAGGCTGAAAATAATGGGCACATTTTAAAATCAAGAATGTGCTTAACTATTAGGGCAGGTTGCCAATGGGCATGTAGATTTTTTCTTTCTTCATGTTGTCAAGTAAGATGGCACATGTCCAAACATGCGTGCTAATTCAAATTGCATATAGTTGGCACTGGACGTGGAAATTACTGAATGAGGTTTTATGGGTTGTTATACATAGAATGGCAGATCCTGTTGTGCTTTTTGCCCTTAACACTAATACTCTGAGAATAAACTTTTTTCGTAATCTGGATGATAACATTAGTCATATTTCGATCATTTGTCATAATGATTGTCATACTCTTATAGCTTCATAATGACATTTCAGTTGGCAAACAGAAAAAAGGTAAGTAGCAAGAATTCTCTTCCCTTCTTCTTGTTTTCTTTGTTACGCTGGGCTCAGCACTAAAGTATTCGTGTGTTTCCTAGTGCAGTGAAAAACATGGTTGTCAGCCTTTGAACATCTGTTCTGAGCAGTTCATTTTTATATTGTCTCCCCACCAGGAGAAGCGTGTTCAGTGTCTTGTTTTGTTAAGTAATATTTTATTCTCTTTTTTTTTTTTTTTTAGTGGAAAGGGGGAGAAGAGGAAGTTTCTTAGTGAGGATTTGTTTTGAGGGTATTTTGATTCTCTTTTAGCATTCATGTTGCTTAACACTGGTGTTAGGAATAGTTTGAAGCTTATGTTGCACATGCTGAAGAACGTAGTTAGGTTTATAAAAGCCTAGTTTTTGGCCTTAAATTCCATCATCTTGGATTACTCCCTTCCCAAGAAAACTTGAGTCTGCCACAGGATTGACTGCACAATGAATTGTGACCAGGTATGAGTGGGATACACTAGATCAGGTGGGACATATTAGATCAAAGCAACTTTGCAGGAAGGACCTGTGGACAAGAAGTTGAATGTAAGTCAGGGGTGGTCCTTGTGGAGCTGAAGGCTAACAGTGTATGGGGCTGCACTAGAAAGAACATAGCCAGCCAGTCCAGGGAGATGATTATTCCCTGTTGTCTATACAGCACTTGTGAGGTTGCACCTGGATAACTATGTCCAGTTTGGGGCTGYCTATTACAAGAAAGATGTTGAAGGAGCAAGAGGCTGAAGAAGCTGGGTTTGACCCACTTAGGGAAGGGAAGACTATGGGGAGAACCTAACTGCTGTGTTTAGCTAAACTAAGTGGGTGGTTACAGAGAAGGTGGAGTCAAATTTATCAGAGAGGTTCATACAATGAAAGGATGAGACTCAACAGTTAAAAATTGCAAAAAGGGAAATACTATCTAGAATCATAAAATCATAGAATAGTTTGGATTGGAAGGGACCTTTAAAGGTCATCTAGTCCAAGCCCCCTGCTGTGGGCAGGGACATCTTCAACTAGATCAGGTTGCTCAGAGCCCCGTCCAGCCTGACCTTGAATGTTTCCAGGGATGGGGCATCTACCACCTCTCTGGGCAACCTGTTCCACTGTTTCACCACCTGCATTGTAAAAAATTCTTCCTTATAGCTAGTCTAAATCTAAACTCTTTCAGTTTAAAACCATTACCCCTTGTCCTGTCACAACAGGCCCTGATAAAATGTCTGCCGCCATCTTTCTTATAAGCCCCCTTTAAGTACTGAAAGGCTGCAATAAGGTCTCCACGAAGCCTTCTCTTCTCCAGGCTGAACAACCCCAACTCTCTCAGCCTTTCTTCATAGGAGAGGTGTTCCAACCCCCTGATCATTTTTGTGGACCTCCTCTGGACCCACTCCAACAGCTCTACCTCTTTCTTGTGCTGAGGGCTCCAGAGCTGGACGCAGGACTGCAGGTGGGGTCTCATCAGAGCAGAGTAGAGGGGCAGAATCACCTCCCTCGACCTGCTGGCCACGCGTCTTTTGCTGCAGCCCAGGATAGGGTTGGCCTTCTGGGCTGTGAGCGCACACTGCCGGCTCATATCCAGCTTTTCTTCCACCAGGACCCCCAAGTCCTTCTCGGCAGGGCTGCTCTCAGTGCCTAGTGATAAGGAAAAAAATCACCATGAGGGTGGTCAAAGACTCAGCTAGGTACCTTAGAAGGGTTTTGAAATCTCTGTCCTTGGCGATATATAAAATTTGACTGGACAAGGGCTGAGCGACTGACCTAACTTTGGAGCTGGATGAGCCTTGACTTGAAGTTGCACTAGATGACCTCCTGAGGTCTCTTCCAGCTTAAATCATTCTATGATTCTAAATACAAGTGTCCAAACATAACCATAAGGCTTTTGAATAAAAGGGCGTCTGTTATAGACCACCCAGCCAGGATGAAGAGGTCGATGAAGCATTCTACAAGCGGCTGGCAGAAGTCTCGCGATCGCTAGCCCTTGTCCTCGTGGGGGACTTCAACTTGCCCGACATCTGCTGGAAATACAACACGGCAGAGAGGAATACAACACGGCAGAGAGGAAACAGTCGAGGAGGTTCCTGGAGTGTGTGGAAGAGAACTTCCTGACGCAGCTGGTGAGTGAGCCTACCAGGGTAGGTGCCTCGCTCGACCTGCTGTTGACCAACAGAGAAGGACTGGTGGGAGATGTGGTGGTCGGAGGCCGTCTGGGGCTCAGTGACCATGACATGATAGAATTTTCGATTCTCGGGGAAGTAAGGAGAGAGGTCAGTAAGACTGCTACCATGGATTTCCGGAGGGCAGACTTTGGCCTGTTCAGGACGCTGGTTCAGAGGGTCCCTTGGGAAGCGGTCCTGAAGGACAAAGGGGCCCAGGAAGGCTGGACGTTCTTCAAGGAGGAAGTCTTAAAGGCGCAGGAGCGGRCTGTCCCCMTGTGCCGYAAGARGAGYTGKCGGGGAAGACGACCGACCTGGCTGAACAAGGAGCTTTTGCTGGGACTCAGGGAAAAAAGGAGAGTCTAT
>JASVER010000047.1:7515198-7567073 GCA_030449065.1 Oceanodroma leucorhoa
GGCCTCAAGTTGCGCCAGGGGAGGTTTAGATTGGATATTAGGAAAAATTTTTTCACTGAAAAGGTAGTCAGGCATTGGAACAGGCTGCCCAGGGAAGTGGTGGAGTCATCATCCCTGGAGGTGTTCAAAAAACRTGTGGATGAGGTGCTTCGGGGCATGGTTTAGTGGGCATGGGTGCTGGGTTGATGGTTGGACTCGATGATCTTAGAGGTCTTTTCCAACCTTAATGATTCTATGATTCTATGATTCTATGAATCACAACCGGCTGAGGTCTTTACAGGGTTGGAGCATGTGCAGAACCAGCTTGGTCTGTCCCATAAAATGCCATTTAGATATTGTTATGGGCAAGGAGTAGGGAGTCCACTATATGAGAGCAAACTGTTAACAAGTTATCAGATTTGGTTTTCATCATAAAACATTATATAAACCTTTTCATTCCTGACCTCCAACTATGGTATATCCTAAGGAAAGGAATCAGGACCTTGAACTTCTTTAGGTAGTTTATGGAAAGGTAAGAAAAAGCCTGGGGGACATATCTGATATGCTTCCAGAGGCCTGCACTGTTGAAATGAGATGTAGCATTCTTTAGTAGCTGAATTTCTGTAAGCACTGAAACACTATGACCGTTTATATTGAACGCTGAATCACTGCAGCCTAAATGAGAAATGACAAAAGCATGAATAACTGAGGCCAGGTCATTGCCTTCCAGGAAATACTCTTTTAGCCAGCTGGAAAGAAAGCTTTACTGGTGGATGCTGTTATGTAAGCCCTGAGCATCAGTGAATAATTTGATGTGCTTTCACAGATTTAAGGCCAGAGTGAGCCATCAGATCAAGTATTTTGAACTGCTATTGGCAGTTTTCCTCACATAAGTTTTTTTTTAGAATGGCATCTGATATTAATTTGAAAATACCAGGAAAAATATTAGAAAATCCATCATAATGGTCAGCTTGTTCCTGTAGTTAACCATCCTAATTTTTATCATCTACACTTCAATTTCAAATTTCAATTTGCCTAGCTTTAGTTTTATGACACTGATTCTTTTATGCTTTTCTTTGTTACATTAAAGAGCCTGAGAGTATTCATAGTGGTCTTCTTCAGAAGGTACTTCCTCAAGTCTCTTCTCGATCTTTCTTCAAGTCTTTCAATAGATGGCTATTTCTACAGTTCTCAAACAATTTTGTAGCTCTTTTTTGAACACACTTCAACTTTAAAATCCTTTGATTATGAATATGAGATCATATAACCTAGTAGTTGTATCCCACTACCAGTTTTACTCCACATACTGTCATGCGTTTGCAGAATTAAAATAGCTCCCTCACAAGTGTAAAGTGTTTGGCATTTCCTTATTTTTTTCCCAACCAAGAATCATGTCATCCATTTCTGATAACATTTTAATGGGAAATTATGTTGGATTGTTTATCACAATTATTTTCTGAGTCACTGGTTACCAGGTTAGAGCCCTTCATTCTCTAAATGCGGAGTTCTTTTCCCTGTTCCTTGGTGACAATGAATTCTATGAAAAGAAATAAAATTCTGAAGGCAGTTCTTCAAGCAATTCAGCTAGCTCTGACTTCAGCATCCTGTCCATCTCATTCACTGCCATTCAAAAAAAAAAAAATGGAAATTTTCAAGGTATTTTTATACCCAATTACTTCACAGTGACTTTGAGACCCTTACTGAGGAGGATGATTAGTGTCCTCTATACTCTGGATCCAGGTGAAACCCCACTAAAAACAAATCCCTTTGGTGGCTGTTGCTCACTGTCAACTGTGTGCTGAGGCTTGTCAATCATTAACGTTAAATGAATTAAATGTTAATTCATACAGTGGGTGTTACTGGTGTTGTATTCATGATGTTAATGTTTTTACAGAATGACATGCAGTCCAAAATTGTTACAAAAGTCTAAGGGAGTGCTAATGCAGTGAAGATCTCCTTAAACCAGCACTGAACAAGCTGGCTTCAGAGGAAAAAGCAGTATGGTACTGTACCCTGGCTAGTTAGTCCTTCTTAATAGGAAGCTGATCAGGGTGGATGTGGAGTTGTACAGATAAGTCTATGCAACTCTGGTACTGGAGTGCCTTCAAATTATCAACTCATCTGGAATTAGGGATATGTAAAAATGTAATATCTGCACATGATCTTTATCAACCAAAATTTTAATACTATCAAAGTTAGATAAATTGGAAAGAGCTATTCTTTTCACACAGCCACTTTAATTGATTAAATCCTGAGCCAGATTTTCTAGGATTTCTGCTGAGACTTAAGACTGATTGACTAACCTGTTTTTAGCTGTATCATTCTGCCTGACCATTTGATATATTGACATAATCTCAGCTATTTTCAGGCTTCCTGGCATTTTCTGAATGTATGTATGAATATATGTATATACAATTTTTGTGAATATATGTATATACAATTTTTGTTATAAATTAACATCAGTGAGCCACAAATTTCTTTAGCTGGCATTTGTATGACTGTCTGATGCAAGTTTTCTAGGCCTCCTGATTCAGAAACGTTTATCCTTAGTAGATGTTGTCTAACTTCTTCCTAAGGCTTATTAATAGCCTAGAAATTGCTTCCCTGTCCTCATATGGTATGAATGCAGCACTCTGCTTCTTTCCAAATATAGAGACACAGTATTTATTAAAAACTTCTGTTCTTCCCATATCATCATTGACAATTTTACAACCTTCATTTGGTAATGGGCCTTTATATAATTTATTTTGTTCCCAATCCACTTTCAAAAAATTTTTAAAATGTCTTTAGCTCTGCTAGTCTGTAAATTCCACTGTTGTCCATAGATACCTTTGGCAATTCATAGCTCTTATGTTGTTAACTATTTCACTTTTTTCCCACCAATTATACTTCCCTTAAAATTTTCTGTTGTCCTTGACAGTGAACCAAGACAAACTTTTAGCTAAAGTTGTTTCCATTGCTAATGGTGGCACTGGGAAACTCTGGACAGTTAAATTCTTTTTACAGAGCTTTTTTTACATTTTTTTTTTTCCCAGTCAACATTTTTCCTTCTAAGCAGTTTTTTCTTAGTTTCTTCAGATTTTGAATATAAACTAGTTTGGAGCATTATGCATGTTCTTTATATATCAGTGTTTGGGGCAATGTTTGTTCTTATTGAATACGAGGTCATGATCCCCAGTTTCTAGGCATCTGCTAACTCCCAATACCATGGTTATTCAGCTTCTTCTGGTGCAATGAAGTCCAAAACTGAGTTACCTTTTCTTGCTGTAATTTCTTGTGCGTTATAAAATCATCATGTGTAATTCTAGGGATTCTGAAGAAGTTTCCCTACCAGCTACATGAGACCCCAGTCTGCATTTCTCAAATTCAAGTCCCTGTAACAGCATGATTTCTCTTCTTGCACATAATCAACAGATACTTAGGAAGAAACTCTTTCTCATAATTTAGAGGACAGTTACAGGCAGTGACCAGTTATCTCTGCTGAGCTATGTTAACTAGCACATTGATCTATGTGCCTTCATGATCCTTGGGTTTTGAATCACCAGTAAAACTTAAACAGATAACAGTACCTGTAGTGGAGAGTTGTGATTCTTTCCTTTTTATCCATTCCACCATTATAAACCAAATTGTAACAGTTTTCATGTGCCAGTTATGTGATGCATCTCAACAAGTTGTGACAATGCCAGTTATATCAAATTTCTTCATTACTGAGTGTTTCTAATTCTTGAACTCCAACTCCAGTCCAGTATGTAAAGGTTCAAAATACTTTCTTTACATTCATCAATGCTTATCTATTCTTTGTTATGGTGACCAGACCTTGTATATTCTGTTCTATTTCAGAATTAATGATTTATGTTGTTAGTTTCCCAATAGGAAAGCCGATACCTGCATCTTCTTCTCTCTTTCTGCCCTTTTCCAAACATGCACATATGTAAGATACTGATCATCTAGTTGATGTAATTCTCTCTCCCACTAGACTTGGCTGAACGCTATACAATGTCAATAGGGCACCCGCCGTCTGACCTTCAACATGTTCTTTCAGCTGTGTGGATGTCTAGAAATATCACCTGGTCTTACAGTTCTAAAGTTGGCTATACATGGTTATTTTCAAGTCATGTAACTTCAAGTAATTAATATTTAACACTTTCTGAAATTTTTCAGGGTTTTTTTTTTATATTTTCACTTACAGCAGAAAATACTCCATCCTGTCTGTGTATTCTTTAAGATATTTTTTTTTCACTGTTCTTCCTGTGATTCATTGATAAGGAAACTATTTTCTCATTTGGCAAAAGACCCTTTTTCTGGTGAGTCCTTTGCCACATTCCGAAATAGTCACCACAGATATGCCCTATTGCTTTCAGTTCCTTTCTTCCCTAGAGGTATTCTTTGCAACCGATTTACCAGGTATCTAATCATGCATCAAAAATTTCAGAAGAAAAGATGACACTTGATTCTCTTTCACCACTTGGTCAAAAAGCTAGAGATCTCTCTTCTGTATCTATTGCCTTGAGTTGTCTTATTGTGTACCCATTTCTTACATGGAGTCGGTAATAATGGCTTCCAAACACAGTTGTCAAATACATACTTGTTTCCATACATGCTGCACAGCGCTGAAAACTAGGCGTCTGGGTCATGTACTCTGCTCTCCATTGTGCCCATCCTGCTTGCCTCAGTGCTGAAAACATCTAAAAACAGATCCTCATCATCTGCATCTTAGATCAAATTTAGAGCCAAGTCTAAAGATGAAATTCCCATATTTTTCCTGCTGCCAAGCTCAGGACTTTGCCTTTAAAACCAGGATCCATTGTGCGTGCCTGGATTCCCCCTGTTTCCTTTCTGAGTGCTTCACTCACTCTATTTCAAAACAGAGTTCTTTTTTTCATGGCTGAGCATCCATACTTCTCCTCAGTGCATTTTTGCTTTTACTGGAGTAACTGTTAGGAATGAATTTATGCCTGTGCAAATAGACTTGGAAGGCACTATTATCATTCTAGCCTATATATAGCATCTGACTCTGCTTGTTGCTGAATACCACTGTGAAACATTGTGCATCTACAGTTCTCCATTTCACAATCGGAATTAAGGGCGCTAGCACTTAGAATCATAGAATCATAGAATCRTTAAGGTTGGAAAAGACCTTTAAGATCATCGAGTCCAACCATCAACCCAGCACCCATGCCCACTAAAACATGTCCCGGAGCGCCACATCCACATGTTTTTTGAACATCTCCAGGGATGGTGACTCCACCACTTCCCTGGGCAGCCTGTTCCAGTGCTTGACTACCCTTTCGGTGAAGAAATTTTTCCTAATATCCAATCTAAACCTCCCGTGGCACAACTTGAGGCCATTTCCTCTCGTCCTATCGCTTGTTACTTGGGAGAAGAGACCAACACCCGCCTCTCTACAGCCTCCTTTCAGGTAGTTGTAGAGAGCGATAAGGTCTCCCCTCAGCCTCCTCTTCTCCAGGCTAAACAACCCCAGCTCCCTCAGCCGCTCCTCATAAGACCTGTTCTCCAGACCCTTCACCAGCCTCGTCGCCCTTCTCTGGACACGGTCCAGCACCTCAATGTCCTTCTTGTAGTGAGGGGCCCAAAACTGAACACAGTATTCGAGGTGCGGCCTCACCAGTGCCGAGTACAGGGGCACGATCACCTCCCTACTCCTGCTGGCCACACTATTCCTGATACAGGCCAGGATGCTGTTGGCCTTCTTGATAGAAGACTTCTGATAGGATGAATTGTTAATGTGGAGTAGGATGCTGGTATTCTGCATCCCACTGAAATCAGTGAAATATTTTTGTTGATTTTAGGAGGAAGTTGTTGAACTGGATGGAAGTTTCTTAGTCAGAAATCAAAGAAAAGTATCAGCATGACTTTCCTGAAAGAATATAGTCTGTACTACATTGAATTTTACAGAAGTAATCTACTTACAACATATTTGTTGCTACTTACAACAGAGAGATCTAAAGATGTTATCTGAAATGAAGACCCCAAACCAGTGTTAACACTGAGAGAATGTGACTTACCACGAATAGCAATAATTTCTTAAAAAGGGGAAATGGAAATCAACGGTTGTGTTGCATTAAAGCACAGAAGATGGCACTGCAGACTAGATCCTTAAAATGTTCTATTTCTCCTACCTTATAGTAATCACTGGTGTTCCAAAACCACAAGAATATCCTATTATTTCTCATTTCTATGCCTCTATTCACACAGAAGTGAATACCACTGTTTTGTGCTTTTTAAATATGCAGTCCTGAAAAGTAGTGTCAGCAATTCTGAAACTTGGTGAAGATCTGGCACGATGGTTGTTACTCCTTGTTGAAAATGAACAGTTTTAAATACTTATGAGGTAGTAGCTCATTTAAATAAATAAATTTTATACAAATGTTCTTATGGTGTACACTAATAATTTTTTTTTGACTGAGCAGGTCAATCTGAAAATGATTACAGTTTATTTTAGCTGGATTATTTTCTCTACAGAAGAATGACCAGTGACTTCTTTGGGAATTATGGTCTGCTTCAGCAATGTTATTGATAAATATTAATCTAGAATAGGTTGCTATTGAACCAGAGAATGAAAGCAGATTCTTTAATACGGTATTAAAATTTAATTTCCTGAGGGTATGGAGGAAGAGGTTTACACCATCACCAAATGGAGAAATTATAAAATCACCACATGGAAGCAACCTCTATAATGATAGATGTAGTGCATTCATGTGAAATGGCTTGATTAAAACAACCACTGAAGTTCATTGAATATAAGACTTAAATCCTGTCTTTTCTGCTGGCTACTTGACTAAAAGAGTCCTTGAATTGAATACTGATGGTGGTAGGTAGCACCTTTAAAAATATAAATCCACATTTGTGAGAGGTGAGTGTATAAATGTGTATAGTCCAAAGATAGGGAAGTCTGAGGAGTGTATTGGATCCTCTTGTTTTGTTGCCCTGAGCTGGTTTCCTCCTGTTCAAAAAACCCTTAAACTCTCAGCTTACCATGGTGAAGCTGGAAAGTTTCATCATGTCCATGGTGGAAAAACAAAGTCTGACAACTACAGGGAAAACAGTCATTCCCTATATTTTAATAATTCCAATCCCATGTAAATGTCGTGATACAGAGCAATACAAAAATGGCAGGAATCGGTTAGTGCAAGCAGCCCCTTGTAGCCTTCCCCTCCATCAGTATGACTTGTGCTCCTTTGGCTGAGTAGAGAACACATCTTTGCCCCCTCAAAGGGAGGAAGGTTTTTCATGCTCCTCCTGTGGCCTGAGGCACAGCACTTGCATGTACTGTTTCTCCCTGACATGCACTCCTGTGCCATCGGCACAGCCAGTATCCACAGCCTGTTGTTTGCCACAGGAGATTTATTATTTATTATTTATGCCAATTCTTTGGCATGGCCCCACTGACTTCGATGTTTAGCAGTGTGGGCAGTTAGTAGTCACACCACTTTAAGCTCACCTCCTTGTTCATGATTCATGAATGCTTTTTGTCCTGAAGATCATGGGTCTCACTCAAAATTCTCTCTGAAAGGTGAGGTGAAGAGGCTGAGAACCTAAACAGTGATCTGGAGCATTTCCAAGGGGATAATAAAACCCAAGAGGAAGCAAATGCACAAAAGCTGTGCAAGCACTTGACACCCTCATTTTTCCATTATTGAAAGTCTGCTCATTTTCTGCATGAGGTGGTGTATTTATTGCTAACTATCTGTCAGACTGCAGCATAAAAATATCAGCCATAATTACATTCATGCTACCAGCCTTGACATTAAAGTTAATCTGAAAAACACTCATTTTCCGAGACTACCTTATGTAACCAGAACTTAGATGCAGCGACGGTTCACTGTCAGGTTTTGTTCTACTGTGTTTCAGTGCAGAGTGTTACTTGGCAGCTGTGAACATGTTGGCTTGCCCTTTGTCTTACGAAGGGAAGTATTAGAAGAGCCTGACATTTGTCAAACAAAACTCTTATCAGTATGACCTATTTTTAGGCACCCTTTGAAACCTTATGATAAGTACCTGAAAACTAATGATCCTTCTGTTTCAAGAGAGAACATTTAGGAATGGCTTATTAGAAAAGAGAGATGCAAGACCAGAGAGAACCTGGCAGTGTGTTGCGATAAGTTGTAAGCTCAAGGGTCTATAAAACGGTTTAGTTTTTGGGAACAATTTTAGGAAACCAAAATGGTGCTGTGTAGCAGGTTGTAGGTTGAGCGCGCTGTGTTACTGTGGGGAAAATCTTGCTCCACATTTCAATTTAGGTAAGTTTCTTGCTGAAATTAAATTGATCTTCAATAGAAATCATTCATTATTTTAAATAGAAAACTATTTGCCTGCAGATAGACAGCTCCCAGATTTTGTGAAGCTTTGGGCAAGGCAGAAGTCCAGCAGTGTTTCACAGAATGCCTGTGAGGGGAAGACTCATATCAATTATTATAGCAATTCTATTATGAGACTATTATAAAGATATATAGAATAGTTAAGCAAGTGACATTCTGGGGAATAAGTAGTGTTGGATGTTCAGTACTGTCCCTTTTTGATACCTGTGATCATGGCACCTTGTAAATAGGACTGAGAGAGGAAAGAGGGTTTCTTTTGTCAAAAAGAATGGGTTGAAGGGAGAAAGTTGTTAGGAGAAACCTCAGGTTTAGTACTAGCACCAGTACTCAGGATGTTAGAAAAATGTACATACACTTGGGGAAGTCTGTAGTGTGGCAAAGTAGAAGCCTCTACACTTTTTTTCCAGCATTTGATAGCTTCATGACAGCCATATGAAGTAGGAGGAGGCATGTTGCAAAAAAGAGGACTGTGTATTTGAGCTGTGCATCTGCAGCTGAAGCCAATGCAGTCTTATCCCCTCTACTGTTCAGAGATCCCAAACCATGTCAAATTCTGATCAGAGATCAGTGATCAGTTAGATAAAGCAAACTGGAAATATATGGCATGGTTGATGGCGGTCCTAGAGTCAGAGAGAGATGCCTTGTTGCTACATGGCAAATATCTGAAATGCATACCAGTTGCAGGGAAGCAGGGCATGGAAGCCAAATTCTGGGATCCAATGAGACTCACATACACAGCATGTTACTTTTGGCAGGTTGGAATTTGCCCCTGACAGGAGATGGGGATTCTCTACTGGTTTTACTTCCTCTTAGAGGAATATTCCTCCTCATAAAAATCTGCTACTTTGATTTGAAGAGGCTACACAAAGCCAGCTGACTATCACCTTGGAATTTACAGATAATCCTGTGGCTTACAAAGTATGACAAATGTGACTACAAAGAGTAATAGATTGTCCATAAACTGAAGAAAAGACTGAAAAGGTCTCACATTTGCAGTGAGTATGATTTGTGATTGTGTCCATTCACTAGCTACAAGACAGATGTGAACAAACTTCTAAAATATCTAGGTACACATTTCCATCTTGACAGGTGCATTTTTCGGGGCAAAATCACAGGTAACAAGTCCATCATGACATGGCTCAAAGTTTCTCATATATTTAGGCAAGATTCACTTCTGATGTCAAGCCTGATAAAATAGTTTCCTAGGGAGGAATAAAGTCATGGGGGAGTTGGTGGAATGTTGGAGAAAGTGTATAGGAAGGCGATGGATGGAGACATTTGGCTTCACCTGGCTAAGGATTGCCCAGATGTAGGGTTAAGGTTGGTGTTAGAGTTTGGGTTATGGTTAAGACAGAGACAAAGCTCCTGCTGGAGAGGAGTGAGAAGGAGCTTTAAAGGAAAGGCTAGGCTGCAAAAAAGAATTCTCCCTGGAGAAGTCTGTCACCTCGGCCACCGATGGGGATCGGTGGCAAAGCCCCAGCCCACGTCTTAGGTTTAGAGTTAGAGTTAGGAGACAGGCAAAGCCTAGAGCCCCAGCTGGAGTGAGGTTGGAAAGGACTTCCAAAGGAAGGTGTAGGCTGCAGACCTCACAGTATGTCCCTTCTCCTATGAGTTGCCTAGCTTCACCATACTCACCCTGGAAGCAGCAATCATTTTCTTCTCTCTTTCTTCTCTCCTCCTGGAGTCATTCTTACTCATCCTCTGTGTCTCCTGGACTGCCAGAGTGCAGGGTATGGGGTGGTAGTTGCTGATGCAGTTCACAACCCCACTGTCATCCCCTGGATTCTCCAACTCATCCTTTTGCAATGACAGCAAGAATGGAGAGCATCAGAGAGGAAGAAGGCTAGAACATCCTGTCTTCACCTCTTCTATTAGACAGCTTCTACTTAGCTGTCTAATTTGTCTATGCCTTGAGACAGCTCCCTTCTAGTCAACAATTCAGACTGAAAAGTAAAAAGTAGAAATAGCAGAGCTTGTTTTAAACCAGCTGGCTCAGACATAGGAAGAAGTGTGATGATGGCAGTAAGGAGTCCCTGTGGGCCAATTTTTTTCTCTGTCTCAAATACCTGCTGTGTCTGAAAGACTGCAGCAAGTAAATGAACCTTTTTGCATATGTATTCACTTCTGGTTGTTCAAGCAGTGACCCATACTTAGTTGTGATCATACTTACACCAGGTCTGTTTGCAATCTTAATTTAAAACACAAATTTATCAGCAGATTATGTCAGATGAAAGTTCAAATTCATATTTGATCACAATTAATTCAAGAAGTAGGTGCATCACCTCCTCTAGCTCTGATATGATATGGTTTATGCCATCAATATATATCTGAGATTAATGAGTCAAATCACAGAGTATAGAAAAGTCATTTGTCACCCCAGCTGGCACTTTAATCAGTTGGAAAACCAACCAAGAGCAGTTCCAGTATATGGAGGCTTTATTAGAATGATTGCCAAAGTATGGCCTGAGGTTACAGAGCTCTATATAAAACTTTTTTGTTCAGCCAGGTAATCCATTTAGGTTCCTGTGTGGATGCAGAAGGTGCTTATTCCACTAAAGACAAGTTGGATGCAATAATACAGGATCCTGTGCCAATAAATGTGTCAAAGTTGAAATAATTTTTTGCTCCCTTAACATAAAATACTAATTTTGTAACAACTCTGGGTTTATTGTGTCAGCCTTCCAACAAAGCAGCTACTGAAAATTGCAACAGAAGATTGCTTCAGAAAGTTTTATGTTGCTATCAGGTTGACTAAACAGTAAATGATACTCCTGAAAATTTTAGTGCTGATGACCCAGGTTATCCAGGGTACTTGATTTTTGTTCATTCTACATATGGAAGAATTATAGTTCCTTTAGCTGTGTCAGCTGTTTACATTTGGCTTACCTAGCAGGTGCATAATGCTGAAGAGCAAGCCATCTAGGTATTTCCTACTTCGCTTTCGGGACTTTCTTACTGACAGGACTGCTGGATTCTGAGAAACTAGGGAGATAGCCGATTTTAAGTGACAAGAATACAGTGATAGTGATATTGCGAAACTCCATCAGCACCTCAAGAAAAGTCTAGTTCAAAAGTTTATCTGCCTGTTGAACTATTTCCCATTTAAAACCAAGAAAAAGAATGCTACACTGGGAACTTTTTAAAAGCAGAGCTATTTTTATGAAGGTTGTCAATTAACAGAAAATATAAACATATTGTTAATTAGGGGTCCTCCCAGTACCAGAATAACTCTGAAGTGGAATCTGAATCTCTTATTCCAAGTGCTAATATTGCAGCTATATGGACCTTCTCAGCTTCCAAGGCTGTAGTTCAGGGAGTCATGGTCTCATTCACAAAAATGCTATACCTTCTAACAATGGTTTGGTTTTCTTTTCTGCAGAGTATTTGAATTACATTGTTAGTATTTTAAGCCAGGGTTATTGGGCCAGTTTCTAGATTCATTTCATTAAAGTGAGAGCAGAAATAACATGTGGTTGGATAGTCATTTCAACAGCTGGGTTGCAAACAAAAACACTAGAAGAAGTCATGAGGATGAGCTGCTATTTTTCCCCTTTTTGTGCACTGGCTTCATAGCTCCTCCAGGAGCTGTGGAGTTTAAAATGACAAATAGACAGGACTGCAGTACAATTTTGTACTTTACCCAAAAGACGGTATCGTCAGCAGCACAAAGCTCCGACTATCTTGCAAGAGAGATTGACTGTATTGCCTGAAGAAAGAACACCATACACTTAATCACTGGCAGCAGTTCCTGTTGCTTCTAAATGTTTCTGACCATCTTTCCAGGCTCAGATAGTGCTACCTTGGCTCTGTCTGACCAGACAATGGGGTACTATGGTATATGAACCATTAGTGATTTTTGAGCCATTTCAAGTTAGGATGGCCCAGGCTGTCAGAGAGTGCTGCTGCTACCATTGGTAGTAGAACCAGTTACCACTGCTAATAGAGGCTTTATTCACCCAAAGAAAAGCCTGGGAACAAAGAAAAGCCTAGAAAACTACAGTCTACTCTGAGATGAGAGGAGATGAGCATTGCACAGTACTTAATGATGTTCAGAAGTTTTCATTTATACTGTGTTGCATTGTGATGCCTGGCTTTGGACCATGTTATGACATGGGTTAGTTAAATTGCCTTTACATGTCACCTACATCACACTCTGCCCTGAGGCTGACTCATACGTATGTCAGTCAACTGTATAGCCTACATGTAATTAAACTACATGTACATGTACTAGAAATCCACATAGTCTAACCAGCCTTTAGAGAATAAAGATTTCATATCCATTCTCTCCAACTTGTTCCAGTGCTAATCTGTCATTATGGTCAGAAGTTTATCTAACATCCCGTATCTCATTTATTAAATATTAACCCATTTGGATCATAGCCAGTTCTGGGGGGGATGTAGACAGTCGATCATCTTTAAAATCATCTTTATGTATATTGGAAGAGTTACACCCTGTGCAGCCTCAGAGTACTATTTAATTTCAGCAAAAATCCCCGCTCCAGGTGTTCTTACCCATGACTAGCCATTCCTACCTGTCTGTTCAGTGCTGACATACTGTTTGTATGGTTGTGCTGTGAACCAGGTTAGGAGCTGATAGAACTAAAAAGAAAAAAAAGAAAAAAACCCAAACCCAAAACCTCTTGCAAAGAATTAAACCAATAGGGAAGGTACAGGTGAGAGGAAACAAAGGATTGGACCTGGAAAAGCTAGCACTTCAGCCAAGAAAAGGCATGTACAAGAAGAAGAAAAAGAATACATATTATATTTTCTGGACTAATTGGATTTTTCAGGCTTTCCTCTTTCTTTTCTCTGGGTATAACTTTTTATAGCTCTCATAACGTGGGAAGCTCAAATGGTGACACGGTTCTCTAGACATGGCTCCACAAATGATGCATAGAGCAGTTTACCTCCTGTTTCTTAAGTATCACATGCCAGTCAATACATCCAAGAATAACTTAATTATTGTAACAGCACCAGCTGGTTGACTTAGTACTAAGTTTGTAATATGTAGATTCTTATCCACAGTCTCCTGTCTACTCAGCCATTTTTCACTTACTGTTGGGCATTTCTCTCTCCTAAGAAAACATTTTGCACTTTATTTAATTTCATTTTATTGAATGCTTTTCAAGCATTCCTCAATTTGTCTAAATATAATTATAACCCTCTTCTCCAGAGTGTTCACAACCCATCCAAACTTGTGTCATGTGCAACTTAGTATTGGTGCTGGGTGAGAAGTTTTAATTCAGTATTTTCCGCCAGTTTTCTTCAGGAGTGAAACACTAGCAGGAATGATTTGATTCTGCAGAGCATTTCAGTTCTGACAGGGAACTGATGGCTCCATTGAAACTTCTCTGACCAGTTTCCCATATGAGTCACATACCTCTGAATGCAGAGCTCTCCCAGAAGACAATGCTGCCTCTTCCCTGCTCCCTTGGATGCGCACAGAGTTTACTGCCGCTCTGTGAGCTCATTGGTTGGCTTTTAAAAGTCTGTAATTATCTCCACCAAGAATAGTATTCACTTTAGAAAACCTCCTTCAGCCTATCCTTTGTCTGCTGCCAGCTGCTATAGATCTGTCTGTCCCACTGAATTAAATTAGCACATCCAAAAGCAATGTCTCTGAAGTGATTGACAAAAATTCTGCCATTGCTCATAGGGGAAATAGGAATAGGAAAAGGGCTAACAGCAGCCTTCAGAGACTGTATTTGTGAGACATGGAGACTGTACCAGATCCTCAGCTGTTATACAGCGTTATAACTCACTGAATATAAATATAATTGAGCTATGCTAATGTTAAATCAGTTGAGAACCTGGCCTTGGACACAATTAAATATATCAAGGCTAAAGTAATTAGTCCACCACAAAGCATTAATATAGTGGTTTACTTTTACCGTGGGCTGCTCAAATGCACTAAACAACTATAATTGTGTTCTTATTTAACGCTCATATCTCTGTCATCTACATAACTCTTCTGTCAGACACTGTTAGGCAATAAAGGCAGCTGGGTTCAATTTCTGGGGCTGCCTGCAAAAAGTCCAACAGAAAAACAATCACTCTAACATTTTAGTTGACACCAGTTTTAGCATCCACCTCCAGTCTTGGCAAACTCTATTACACTGCCTGAATCATGGTGCGTTAGCAGTACATTTGCAATTACAAACAAAAATTTTAAACAGCGGGATTAAATCAAGGAAAAAATTTATTGTGCAGAAAAGGAAAACAGTAAAATATTAGCTTTAGAAACGTGAGATGAAGGGGCATGATCACATAGGATGCACTGTCAGTAGTGCTGGATCATCAGCGGAGGTAGCCAGGCTCTGCTAGACAATTATGAGTTAATTGTCCTTGCAATGTGGAGGTGGCAGGCTGAGCAGACCGTTCTCTCATTCCTAAGGCACGGAGAGTTTGGGAAGGCTCTGCTGCCTATCACAGTGCTGTTTCATTTTTGAATGGGAAGTAAAGTGGTTTTGACTCCAGGTTGCTGACATCAAAGTCACTCATCCGTTTCAGGGTTACTGAATGGTAGACCCCCCCCTCTGCAGCCCAGACCACAAGAACATAATTTCTGAGCTTCCCTGTATCAGCACAGCTGGGATCTCTGCAGCACTCTTGCAGGGGTATGCCTCGCTAAATGTGCGTGGCTCTCAGGAAAAACACCAGCTGGACCTTGAATTGAAAAAATCCAGCCCAAATCAGTACTGGTGACTGTCCCTCAGCAGTTGTGATGCCTGGTGTAGTGCTTCAGCTCCTCTGGAGCCTTCTCTGAATCTCTGCCCGCTGCCTCAGAGTGCCTTCCCTCCTTCGCCTTCCCAAGGCAGACTGAAACACTGACTCCATGCGCTGTGGACCTATCATTTCCCTTGTCTATATCTTTGTACATGCAGGTACAAAAGCCATATTCACTCTTTAGAAAAAGGAAGGTTTAGTTTATTCTTTTCATAAATTGTCCCATATTGAGTCAAAACTGATAGGTAAATGAGGCTCAGCCTCTGCCATGAAAATCTTTGATCCCCAAATATGTGCCTCCTCAAAGGGCTCCTGTCCAGAGTTTCTGGGGCTCTGAGGAGCTTAAAGTTTTATAGTAAAAATAATTTGATTTTCCTAGAGGGTTAACTTGGAAAACAACCAGCTGCTTGGCATGCAAAGGTTGACTTAAGTGTATCTAACCAGGGATTCCCCAGCTGTAGGGGAGACACGCAGAGGGGTTAGGAAATTAGTAGCAAGCTATCTGTTTTGGATGCAGGGACCCTGAAGGAATATGAGTGCAACCCTCAGATAAAGGAGAAGCAAGAGTTTCTCTGGGCCTAGAGTAAGCTGCAGGGGTTACCGTGGGGATTTCTAAGCAAGGAAACTGCCAGCTGCTATTTATTTTTGTTTTATTCAGAGAAACAGGACTGAGCAAAGACTGTGCAAATAAGACGACTTACGCAGAGGATGTGTCTCTGCTCACCAGCTTCTTATTCCAAGAGATCCTGAAATTTGGCTAGAGGGAGTAATATTATGAGTTGCATTTCTTTAAACGTTATTAGATTGTGTAAGTACATCAACAGTTGTTTCTTGGGGATGCAAGAGTGTTAGGTGGGTGCTTAACATTGCATGTACAATTTCTAGCTCATTTCGGATACACTGCTTTTTTGTTATAGGATTAGGTGAGAATGAGAACCAACATCAGATTTTCATGTAACAAGACATTTTAAGTTTGAGAAAAGAGGTGAATTCCCTCTAAGCCGATCACATAGTAACTTTTGTTGCAGACGAGCAGGAGCAGGAGATTTAGAAAGCAATGAGCTGTATCACAACCCATTTTCAATCTCCTTTCTCATGTGCTGCAAGGAAACATTATAGATAGTAAGAGAAAAGTAACAAGAATCATTTGTGCGATAGCGCAACCCTGTTTAGATCCTACTTGGATAGTTCTTTATCTTTTCTTTCTGTCGGTACACCTGTGATGTAATGCCACTCCTCCTGCTCTAAATACTTTACTTTAATCACCGTGGAAAGAACTGGTGAGAGCAATCATCTCTCCTACCTCATGTGATCTTTCCTAGTCACCTGCAATAGTCTCCCTGGCTTGTATCATTAATGAAATCTCACTGTTGGAAAATGAGGAAAAATTGACTGGAACAGAAATTTTCAGATTTCTCAGAAGGCAAGTTTCAACTTTTGTGCTTTGCTGTCGTGGTCTGGAATTCCTTGAAAGCAAAAAGAGCGGCCAAAGCACAACAATGAGAGCACATGAAACCTCCCGGCGGAGCAGGCGTGTGAGGCAGGGGATGAGAGCTGCGTTGCTGGCACCGACATGCAGCA
This sequence comes from Oceanodroma leucorhoa, assembly GCA_030449065.1. Classification (NCBI taxonomy): domain Eukaryota; kingdom Metazoa; phylum Chordata; class Aves; order Procellariiformes; genus Oceanodroma; species Oceanodroma leucorhoa. The sequence continues at coordinate 7,531,824 of JASVER010000047.1, forward strand.
GAAGGGTTCATCAGTTAGTTGTGTCCTGTATGAAATCCAATAACCTGCTGGCTTAGGCTGCTTAATATCTATGCAGTTGAATTATACTTGCTGTTCCTTCGGCAATTCGTAGGTTTGAATATGAAGTGAGTGTACGGAATGACTGCTCAAAATTTTTGCATTGTTTTAGAGTAAACTTCTGACATGACACTTTCTATATTCTAAGACTCTTCTGTAATTTAATAGTATATTTATTTACTTCCCATATCTCCTAATGGTGAAAAACCTGCTTTTATCCAGACAGCCAAGGATTRTAGGAAGAAGCAATATATTTTATTAGAACACCTCATCTACTTGGAAAAAAATAGACACGCTTTCAGGCACACATTTTCTTCTTCAGGCCAATGTATATTTATATGTATATGTTTATTTAGTTCATTGTAAGATTCTCAATTTACCGACGGCTGACCCTCTCTTGCTTGTGCATTTGCAACATGCACATATTTTAAGAAATATACTCTGCTGCATCACTGCTTCATGCTTTGCTGAAAGAATTGATCTGAATTTCTTCACAAGCATCCTCTACTTAGTTGGTCATTTCATTGTGTAAAAGGTAGGCTGGATGGGTTTACGATTATTGAAGGAAAAATATGTCTCTGGTAAATGAATCAATATATGCCTGACTTGAAATTCTTCAGTGGAACAGGTGTCCTTGGGAAATTTGAGGAAATAAATTTATTTTATCCCCAACAATATGAATTTTGTTGGCATTTCATGCATAAAGAACCATGTTTTCCAATATTTCTTATGACAAGTGACTTAAAAACTGTTTTAAAATCATGTGTTTGAAGTAGTATTTTTCATTTTATAAGAGTTATTTTTACAACATTTCATTACCTTGCCACTTGTACATAACATGCCATTTAACAGTGCAGTAGCTGAAATATTTCTTTTCTGTTTTGCATAAAAAATGTTAAAGACATAGTTAAATTTACTCTGCAGACTGGAGACACCGTAATACTTTGATATGACATCATAGTAAGCACTACTATCTGTCATGAAGTACAAAAACAGTAACAATCAGAAAAACATCAAAAGTAAAATATCAATTTTTAATCCAACATTATTATTTTCTTTTTCTACTAAACACATATTGAAATAATTTAAAACTTGTAATTCATTAAAAAAGAAAATATTTTGTTCTGATAAAATAAAATATTTTGTTCTAAAAATAAAAGTGCAAAAATATTCTGTAAGATAAGCATTTATAGTTTTGTTCCATCTATGGTTAACAACACTTATGGCCTTGGAAGAGTTGGCCAGCTTAACAAGAAACCAACACCATCAATAGATTTGTTTGTTAAAAATCAGTAGAGATTTCAAATATCTTAAATAGAAAAAGTTGAAAACAGCACTTTGTCTGTCTGTTGCAAATTTTTCATTACCAAAGCCCTGATATTTCTTCTTACCTCATATTTTTTGGCTGGCACTGGAAAACTATATTGTTCTACAGGAGAAGGCTTACCCTGATGTGAAGGAGAGCGGGCAGGTTTGGGGAATGCACCACTGCAAGGCACTGGGGATCAGAAGAGGGAGTGCTCTGCTACTGGGTTACAGCACCACAGCTCTGTTAGGAAAATTTCTGTTTATTTTACCCGGGACATTGGGGAGAGCCATTCCATTAATAAGGTCCTGACTGCTCTAGTTAACAGTCTATATCACTTTTACTGCTTCCTTTAAACCCCACTTTCTGTAAGGAAATTTTCAACTTTTCAAAGACTAAAATTCTTCAAGTCTGAATTGTGTTTATGTACTTTGCTTACTACACATGAGATTCAACACTTCTGCCTGTGTGAACAGAGACTTTTACCAGGATAATGGTAACAGTGATGTTTCTTGTCTTTATACCACAGCTTGAAATGCTAGGCTGTGGGAACCTGTGCGTACAAGTCAAGGGATTTCCTATGAGACATCAAAGGATATACATTTATCATAAAGCATTTTTTAATGTGATAAAGGACCTGAAGGAAGAAATTTGGGTGTTCATTTCCAGCAAAACATGAAGACCAGCCAGGGGTCCTGTTTTCAGTGCTGTGTACTTATGGCACCCAGAAGGCATCAGATGTGCTACTGATGGAAAACAGAGCAAAGCAGGTGGTGGGGATCCCAACCAAGGTCTTCCAGGAGCTGCTGGAGAAGGAGGAGGCCATCTGCCCCTGAGGAAATCGAGATGTTGTGTTCCTCAGACTCCTTTGATGTTGCCTTGGGCCTGTCCTGGCAGTGAAAGTCATTCTTAACAAATAAACTAGAAGTGTGTGGGCAAAACAATCATCCATTTCTGAACCTAACTTGAACCGTGTGGGATACTTATTGCTCTGGGTTCATGTCCCACTTCAACATAAATGTGGAAAGACAGCTAGAAAGAAGAAATCAATAAACAATGGGGTAGGAAAAGAGACTTGGAGAAGAGGGAAAGTCTAATTAAAAAAAAAAGAAATGCAGTATAAACTGGTATGTTATCTACAGGCCACCCATTTATGCCAGCCAATTTTTTAACGAATAACACATGCTTCCCTTTAGCAAGTAGGAAAACATGTCTTTATTTTTAATTGAATTATACTCAGAGGATGTAAGAAAAAAGAGGAGTGAGGTGGGGGAGGAACATGGCTTTAGGTTACAGAGGAAATATGTTCAGAAACGGAGCTTTATATATTCCCCACACACACCCTGAAACAGTCTGAGACATTTGGAAAACCTCAAATGCTACTACGTTCTCACATCTGTATCATAAACAGTTACTAAACACCTTATTGCCCCTAATATTACATTGTCATAGGCAACCGCCTGTGCTCTCTGTATGAAGGCATCAGCTCTTACTACACATGCAGCTGTTACTCTGGGTTGGATCTGGGCTGTAAAAAAAGGCATGTGGCAATCCACACTTGTGGATTAAGGATTTGCAAACCCATTAAGACACTCCCAGTGGCCTATGGTACAGACTAACAGGCTGTCACCCCTTATAATGGCTAGAAATGAGAACTGTTGACTTTTAAATAGTTTTTAATTAAATATTGCTTATTTGGACTGCTCCTGCTTCTGTGTCATTTATTAGTGGACACATTCCAGAGGCAAGTTTTGCCTTTAAGATTTCCATTTGCTGTAAAATGAAGGTGTACATCTCATCCCCATTAGAAGCAATTTCATGTGTCTTTTCATCACTACTATTGTTCCTGATCGTGAAATATTTTTTAAATGATGTATATTTCCCAACTTCAAAATAAAACCAAAATAAAACCTCCAAAATTTTATTTCAAAATTTCACAAGGAAACCAATTTTCTCCTATGATAAAACTATATCAGAGAAATGCCATCATCATTGAAGAGATGCTTTTCAGTCTACTTTATTTTTTGTTAATGCTTCTGTAGAGGGCACCAATAATATACCAAGAAATTCTGGTAGGAGAGTAAAAAAACAGCTGACTTGGAAAAAAATCACTGTGCCCTATGATTTGAATCAATCGGCAGCTACATACAGAAAGTAAACCTAAGGATACACAGAAATATATGGAATAATGTAAGTTAAAATTTTAAATATTTCAAAAGCATTCTAAAATTCATTTTAGTGTGACAAATATCACATTTGTGTTGCAGTTGGAGAAAGAAGGTTAGCTGGGTAGGAAACAATTAAACAAATAGGAAGAGTCACTGAAAGAAGGGAAGCAGAGCCAGCAGAGCAGGATCAGGGTCAGGGAGCCAGATGTGGCTGTGGCCAGAGTGAATATCTTGAGGGAGAGGCAGCAAGTAGCCAGCTGGCACAGGGAGAAGAGTGTCCGGCAGAAACTATATAGTACAATCGAAGCTTTACCTTCAAAGTTTCTATCTATTCTGTTGTAGCTTTGCTTTTGTCAAACACTTCATCACGATCCATGTGTTAATAGCAAATGTAACTTTTCTGCATTTGCCTGTTTTCGCTAAGTTGAAAAAAAAAGAGGTTTTGTATTATTAGCTGCATTTATTTATGAGGTGTGAGCTTTCTTAATGGACAGAGTGGGAGACGGGACTATTCCAACATTCAGCCAATACAGAATCTCCTACCTCATAGTAATAGTAATTATTATTAAGAAAAAACAGACTCTAAGGGCAGTTTTTAGTTGTATTGTTACATAATAGCTGTATAAATCATGGAGAAACTGAAATGGCAAAACTACCTCCTTGCCATATAAACTACTTTAAATTTTTTGGTTTCATGCCATATACTATTTGCAATCAGAAACCTACTCATTTTTGTACATTTCAGAAATGTGTGACAGATACACTCATGTTATTTTACAAAAGTGCAATAGACATATCAAATATGTGACAGAATATATAAAATGTATTTTTTCACCTGGAAAGGATTTAAAATGGATTTTTAATTTAAAGTCTAGAAATTAAAAAAAAAAAAGTGGCTCTTGTGAGCACAAGATATTTCACTTTGCAGAGTACATCTAGTTCTACGTTGACTTATTTCTAAGCAGTCAATAATTTAATATGGGGTGACTGGTTTCATTTATATTGATGATAATTGAATTTCAAGAAAGCCCTGCAAATATGTATATATATATATATATATAAAATTTTTTTTTCTAAATGGGTATGTGTTTCCCTTTTCTTAAGACTGGAAATTTTCATTGTGGCAGACCAATAATAGTCATGTGAAAGTTCAATTGTTATGGTTATGGTTATGGTTATGGTAAAGTTTAGCTTTGAGAAGTATAAACATTATAGCGGTGAATGGAGCAAAAGAGTCTGAAGAGAATAGAAGAGCATCTTAATCTTTTGACACTCTAGTGAAAATAGTTGTGCTGCTGGTGGAAACTTTAGCACTAACAACAGCTGCCAATAGAAGTTTTCCTTGCCTTTGCATAATCCTTGCTGTTTGGGTGATTCTTGCACTTTCTGCTAGTTATAAATTTTAAATTTTAAAAGCCCAAATTTACACCTACTACTGCTCTAATTCAAGTCAGTATCAAAACTCCTATTGTTTTCAATGGTTCAAAAATTTCTTAGAGCTTTATTGTTCAACTATCTGATTTCAGCTTGCAGAGGTTCATGTGAATCATTTTAACAGGCTTGAGTGGGTTTACAGCCCATCAGTTTGATTTCAATAAACCTCAAATTCCCAATGGGAATTTCATCTCAAATCTTAAGAACTGGATCAAGACTATGCATAATCCATTGTAAACTATATGTCAGCCTACTTTCCCTGCAAACCTCTCCTAGCATTGTGAGAGGATTTGGAAAGCTCAGCAAACCTTGAGAAGAATCCAGTTTCTTGGCTTGTAACCAAACCTCAAACCTTAGAAATTGATTTTCTTTTCCTTGCAAAGGTTTTACAGAGTTCTCATTGCCCTGCAGTTGTGTTCAAGGCAATTCTTTGCTTTTCTCTGCATGTCTCCTGTGCTGCTTCTGAAGTGAGAAAAACCCTTCCTGCAGCTGGCAGAAAACTACCTCCTTCTCCTTTAGATATTTTCCCTAGACCAGTCTCCATAAAAAAGAATGTACTCTAAGAACAAGTTTTTAAATGTCTAATGTGTATAAATCTCACTATAAAGTTGCTTTTTTTTAATTTTTATATCTTACCTTTATGTCTTCAAATATCACTTATTCTGACGACTAAAAGTGTCTTCAGRGTAGACTATATCTTTGTGTTTGCGTAGTCCAAAACACAGCTGGACCATGACCCTTTGTGCAGCCTCTGGGCATCTCTGCAAAGTAAATAAATGGCAATAATAATAATAGCCTCTCTCGTGCAATTTATGTGTGCTATGGCTATGGGGTAAACCTTTCATGAACAAAGTTTCTTGGTGACAGACAAGTTTCTGTTGGTCAGGAGTCCCGCCCTGACTCTAACAGCTCAGAATTGTACGAGCAATTCCTTATGCCAGTCACCCCCCTTTGGGGTTGTAAATTCTCCTCTTTGAACCTTATAAATCCATTGACCTCTATAACTTGGCACTTTGCATCAGAATAAACAACCCACCTGCTAATGAATTTATTGAAACAAAGCATATATTTTGCTGGCATGACCCCACATTTTTCCAAATGCTGGCTTTTAGAAATATTTAGGGAAAGTCATCTGCTTAAAAAAGTAGTTTTCTAAACTAATTCCTTGGCTTTATTTAAACATTTAAAAATATATGCTGAAATGCTGTATATAATAGTGCCAAAAAAGTGAATAATAGTGGATATTATTTTTAAATATTCATCTGTAACTACATCTCTCTAAACTTAAAATTTATGTTTCGTGAGGGTTTTTCAGGGAGGAATGCATTATATTTTCAAAAGAAATTAATGACCTTCAGTAAATGTAGAGATGGCTGGCAACTCTGCTTTGTGTGTAGTAATAAAAATGGTTTATTGGACTAACGTAGTTAAACGCAGGAGCCAAATTATACTCGGGCTCAACTTCATATCTTGTGTGACTCTGGGGGCATCATTTGCTGACCTGGATTCCTCCCCTTCTCCAATCTCACTTCTTTTTCTGCCTGAAAGCAAAGTTTAGACGAACTAAAGTAAATAACTTTTTTTCATTTAGCTGTATTTATTTTCCATTGGTTCCTTTAAAGCAGCACCACTAATGTCCCCAGAGCTCCCAAACCCATTTATTTTCTATCCACTACCTGCCAACCTGAAGCAGCAGTTAATTCACCCAGAAGGTTTAACTCCCATCAGCTGCAGTATCAGGGGCATATCAGAGCCACTGTATGTAGGTGAGGATCAATAAACTCAGGAGGTATAGAAAGGACATGATTTCAGGAAAATAGGGTTTGCAGGCTTATCATGAAGAATCCAGAGGGACCTGGTATCTGGGTTTGGCAGGGAAGCTTGTTTTGGAATAAAAAGAGATATTCCACAAGGAAAAAGGGAAACTCAAGCCTATTGTAAAAAATGAGCTGCAGATTAGTAGTTTTCTCTTTTGACTTACAGTGCTATTAAGAAGTAGATTGCATAGTCAGGTTAGAGAAGGATTTTCAAGGTTCTGAAAGGCTGAAATGCTAATTTTCAAAGTATGCCTTACCACCTAGAAGCTTCTTTTCCCCAGTCTCTTTCATGGGAACTCAATCCATATGTACAGGCACTTCACTTTACAGACTCTAGACTGAACACCCACTTAATGTCAAAGGTGACAGGAGCTAGTCAGAAAGATCCAAATCCATATAGGTTATTCATAAAAGTGTAAAACCACCCCCAAAGGAATAATTATCTGAAACAGTTGCCATTATTCTGAAGGATCATGCAGGAGTAGGATTTTTGTCCGGAGTTTTTGTGTTGCAATCCCTGGTGAAGGTTTTTGGTGAAGTTTTGAGGTATAGTATATATTTCCACAGTCTCAAATTCAGCTTGCAACCTTTAGCAGTTCTCCTAATCTTGCTGATAGAGGGTCCTCATTAAAAACTGTCTCTATACTTCCATGATATTAATTTAAGAGGACTAGTGACCATCTGATCTTCTTGTGTGACACTAGATTTTACTTATTCTAAATCCATAGATTTTACATAAGCTAAAGCATTTCTGTGCTGGGGAAAATAAACTGTATATTACAGACACAGAAGAGGCTAATCCATGATGTTACTCATTTCTGAACTATTACTTATGCAGGAAAATGAATATATAAAACAGACATAGGGGATCCCAACAGACAAACCACACTGCATGTGCAACTTGCACTGTCTTTGAAAACCTTGGATTTAGAAAAAAATTCCTTCCCAATCCAAAATCAAGAAATCAGCATGGCCCTTGAAGTCAGTATGGCACAAAAGCAAGGCACACACCAGCTGGACATCTAAGAAACAGTATTCTCTGTATTGATATTTTTTCTTTGTCTGTATGGATATAATTTGTCCTGAGTCCCCTCTTCAACTGTGAAGATTTCTTAGAGGAAGGCAGAAAAAAGCACAGTCCCTTGAATGCAAGCCAGACAATGGTATGTTCACAGAAAACCAATTTCTAATGGTTTGAGGTGACTCTTTGAGGCGACTCTTTGAGGCTTGAAAGGTGGCATTTGCACATGCTATGAATGCCAGGTACAACGTTAGTAAACCCATTCTCTCCAAGGCCAAGGAAAAAAGGATTAGGCGTATGTACATATGTTGGATTCTCAGGCAGACTACCCTGATCGTCCAGCTCGATCCAAATGTATCTTACTCAAGAACCAGTCCTTAGTCATCATCACACCATCATGAGAAAGATTGAGCCATCCCTGAAACTGTCAGTTGTGTTTTCCTCCGCATACTATGGCCCAATCAACATCTCAGCTTCTCTTCGGTTAGCTGAGCACCTGGGTCCCATAAGACTTACATCTGGCTGTCCAGTGAAATTCTACCAAAATGTCCACATTCTTAACATGTGGACACTAGCATGCACTTACTGCACCTAAGTTTAGACACTTAAGTGAGGCATCTAAGCCAGGAAAATAAATACCTCGGACACCTCAGTGTCAAATGAGGGTTGTACATTCTTTGCATGTGCCCACCTATCTTTATGTATTTCGCAAGTTGGTTAAGTAACTACGTGATTAGAACAATGATTAAAGGTAGAAGGGTCAAATCCAGATCAAGAACTGGACAATGGCAGTCAAGAGGAAGTCTTACTAATGATATGATGGGGAGTAAACTCACTTCCATCCATATGATCTTCCTCCTCTTACATTTAAATCAGTTCCCTATGGTTGTATGATCGCACTCTTTATGTACCAACCTGCTTGTCTGTGCTTCCTCATTCGCAGCCTCTCAATAAATTGTGAATCTTTCACCCAGCTTCTGTATTTGACAAAATGGTTGAAATCTCAAACATTACCCAGTCCTCACATACAATTTTTTATGAAAACAGGTGGGCAGACAAAGAAAAGTGATGCAGTAACTTTTTCACCTAAGGGATAGGTTACAACATGAACTTGTTTGATACCAGACAATCCATTTATGAAAGAAACATTATAAATAATCAATTTGGCAAACCTTCAGATGTATCTCAACTGTTCATACATATCAAAGTCAAGCAGTCATGAGTGAACAGGCTGAAGTTAGTTAAGTACTCCTTATTCTTAAAAAATAGACTACACGGAAATTTCATAACTACATATCATCTTTGTGCAATTTTAGTATGCTTATTCTAATGGTGAGAATGCAAAAGTATTTTCCTAAATATTATCAAAATTGCCACAAAAAACCTTAAAAATTCAGTGGGAAGGAGAATTGTCTATCTTACTGAAAAAAGGAGGATCAGGAAATATTTTTATGATATTTCATTCACCAACCAGAAAGTGTTAGCAAGAATATGTTTGGCAATGATTATTTTTTTTCATGAATGTTTCACACACACAGATCTACCCCCTAACATTTGGATTCCTCTTAATCAAAGACTGAAATGGTTTTTGTGAAGTTTTTGGTCCTTAATTCTTACCAAAAAACCACTTCTCCACTGAAAAAAAAATATCTTGATTAAAACATTTTGACCAGCGAAAGTGTTGTCCAAGTGAAAACTGTATTCAAGCTTTAGTAAATTATGGAAAAGAAATAGATATTCTTGATGTCAAACTCATGCTCCAAGTAGAGGAGAGGATTATCAATGCAATAGCTATAGAAAACTTCTGCTTCTGCCACTGTCTTCTGCTCTGACCTGGAAGACATTTAAAATTATGACTGTGGCTAGGGCTGTGAGACTGACAGGCACGGGACCATAAATCCGTGTAAAACTGGGTGATGTTTGGGGTTCCCTTGTAGTCCTGCATGGGAGACAGGCAGCTGATGAAGGATTGGAACCTTTTTAAGAAGTGGTTCTAAGCTACTTTAAAACTGAAAGCTGCTTTGAATCCTTAAAGTAATTTGAACTATTGTGTGGCATTAAACTCTTCAAATAGTGTAAGAATTTAAACCGCTTTAGGAGTTTAACATATAGTTGGTAGGAAAAAAAAAGGTCACATCCTAGGACTTCAAAGGCTAAGAGGTGAGTGCACAATGCAAAGCAGTTCATGACGCAGCATCACAGCATATGAACATAGTGTCAGGATTTGGAGCGACCATTTTGATCTGGCTTCATGTAAAAATGATGGCACTGAGATCATCTGATCTTTTTGGAGGGGCTCTTCAAAAGGTACCTTTATTCCCATTCAAATTGTCAGACCTGTGTGCTGCATTTGTTGTGACCGATGACAGAAACCCGTTGTGTTCCTGAAGGAAGTGCCTGAATGTTGCTTCAGCTGTTTCTCTGAGATCGAATACAGAGTTATTACTTAATTCTACCTCCCCCAAGCAACAGCATATTTCCAAAAACTAAGTGCTCTCCTTTGCTGTTAGAGATTTGGTAACTGGATGAAAATCATGTGGTTCAGCCTGAATCTGATAAGGATGAAGAGTATGTGGACTGAAGGAAGGTACTGCTTTGAGGAATTCAGTTTGACAACCAACCCCAGAGGTCTTCTTGCCGAAAAATGGGGAAGAATTCACTGAAAGCAGTTTATCGAAACAAGAATTCAAACCCCGGAACTTACTCACTCCTCATGAATATGAAGATCTAATCTCTACTAGATATTCTTGCTGACTCACATTTGCAGCATGAACAGCATAGACCATCTTCCAGACGCCTCCTGCCCAAACCAGGCTCTGTGGGCACCATCCTAATTCAAGGGCAGGTCTCATACAAGCCTTTGCAGTCTGGGGGCTTACATGCATGGATGCATTTTGCCTGGGGGAGAATGAAGCAATTCATATACTTTATAAAGTGAAGTAGTTTCTTCTCCCAGGCAACAGGACACACAGAGCAAAATGTCAGACACAGACGACCTACTGAACACAAGTTAACAAGATCTTGAACAATTTTCTGCAGAGGAGCATGATGAACCCATTATAAGGAATGATGTGGGCACTCTGTGGGCTCTCAGTGTTTCAACTGTATCATTATTTGTCATATTTACAGTATATGACAAATGAGCTAAGGGGAGAAAAACCTGGACTGGAAAGAGATTAGATCATCTGGGATGAAAAACTGCCAACACTGAGGTTTTACACCAAAGGAAAAGTAATAATCATGCCTTACATAAAGCATATGTAAGCTCTGTAGCTACCTTGAAAAAATGCCCCCCTTCAGGATATTTCTTACCCTTTCTTCTACACACCGTTTCCCCATCTCATTCATCTTCTTTGAGGCAAAGATGCATTTTCAGTTCTTCTTTTGTCCTCCTCCGCAGAAAACATCATATGCAGAAACATGAGCAAACTGTGGTTTGAATCCCTTCCACCCTTTCAGAAATTATTAAGTGTCCAACCTATGAGAAGCCATCTTTCTATTCGCTTTTACGTTCCCTTGAACAAGCTCTTTTCCCAATATCTGTGTCATTTAACACTGAATACTAATGAAGCCTGACTTTGTTATAAGTGTTCCTCCTTCACCTTGTTTTTTTTACCCTTGAGGTGCATTTGTGCATCACCTTTGATATCAGTGTATGCAACCCCATACCAGTACAACCCATTTTAGAAAATTTTGTCCTTATGTGGCTCTACTCAGCTTTCCAGGTGCTGTTTTACAGATACTGTGAATGGATACAGAGGTTAGCTGGGCCTTTAAAATTTGACCTGAACAAAACACATTTATGAGAACTCTATAGCATATAGTGTAATGTACAATATATGTCCAAGTATTTAAAGTGTATACTACAGAATGAGACATTTTACTAGCTGGAATCACATCATTTAACTTGTGGCAATGACCTCCTGCTGTGCAACATATTTTTTGTGTGTGCATAGACATTACATGGAAGGAAAAACCATACTACAGGCAGCTCTAACAAGACCCAGGTATTCAATGAAATTCAATTCCTGTTTTCTGTAGCACTCCTTTTACCACTGAATAGCTTCTTTTTATTTCCTTTTCTTTTTTTTCCCCCCTCTCCTGAGCTCCCTTTCTTGCAGAGTTCAGGGCTGTGATGCTGATTCCTTTCCTGACACATCCATCCTACACTGATCATAAAGAGCAAGAGGCTGACAGATAATGCCAAACAGCTTTCCATGAGAACTCGGATTATGCAAGTACAGTTTGATCTTTGCAATGGTTCGGAACCATTCAGATGCACATTGTACACTGGTGCCAAAAGTTTGTCTCCAGGCTACTAGGAGAGATATTTAAGGCACTGTGATGTTTAAACAGAAAAAATATGTCTTTTATTAATCATATTTGCACAACTGATCAGGAAAATTCATTTCTTATGTTTTCAGAATTAATTTTGTGGAGCAAAGTGAAGTCAGATTAACCTATAGACCTAGGCAAAACTATGGCTTCTTTGTTTCAGGCTGGAGAAAGGCCAAATCACATTATAGCATACTTTACTGGTAAGGTTATATCTTAGGAAAGCCCCAACAGGCTTTGAGAAGGAATGAGTATCTAACAGAGTTAACGGCTGGATATACAGCTCTGTCTTGTACTAGTTCCAGATTCTTACGTTATAAACCACACAACTATCAGTTTTATTGTCATTGCCATTGCAGATAGATGCATGTATCACACAGACACTGTGGTAATACTTTTGATGAATGAAAGGGCCATTTTTTGCCCAGACAGTTCATGCGTAGAGGTGGGGAGAACATATTCTAGGTAAGACTGTTAGAACACATCAGCTTCAATTTTTCCACTGTGCATCACTTGCTTTTCTATTGGTTTTTTTTCATTCTCTAGGATTTTTTGTTGCTCTATTCCACCGTCTTTCAATGTGATTAATCTGAATTTATTGCATACAAATTTTATCCAGACATATGGTTTCTAGCTAACAGTCCATTGCCTGCTATATGTAAAGTAATTGGGGCAAAATTTTAAAATATGCTGACCTATTTGGCATTTTTAGGATGTATTTAGTTACCTAACCAATTTTTTCTGTGTTTTCAGAGGTATTGAGAATCTGCAGTGCCTACTGAATTAGTGGGAAATCTGCCTGCTCAGCATGTCTAAAAACTGGACTTTAATTAACATTTTATTGATTTTTAAACTATCTACGTGTTCAGACAGTAGCATAAAATTCTAATGACTTTAGTTTTCTGGCCATTTTCAATTGGTCTAGAAAAATAACAGCAAGCAGATGGTATGATAAGGAAGTTGTTGCTTTTAATGCAAATGCCTACTCTACATCTCTTTTAACCCTTATTATGTTTCATTGCTTAAACAAAATTTATTTTATATAGGGTATCCAAACAAGATAACATGTAAGAACTTAAAAATGAATTTTTTTAACTATGCTTTCCAGTCAGAATGGCTAACCAAACCTATGCCTTCGTTGCCAAGTACAACAACTCTTCCTTCGAGCTATCGTCTGCCCCCTTTCAGGAAACAACAGAGGAAATAGGTGTTTCCTGCGTACCCTGCCAGTCTCAGTGATATCAAAGGCATTAATTTTATACCCAGTGAGGTCTATGTGAAACCAGTGAAGCCAATGCCTTAATTGCCTTAAAAATTAGAGATCTATGTAATTTTCTATTTGTTTATGGAGTGAAAGAGAAACCTTAAGGTCTTTTTTCATGGCATCATCACACCGTATTACACTTTCTTTACACAACAAAACCGTCTGATGGTTTGAATAAGGTATTCAGGGACTAAGACAAACCTGCAGTTTGGTGTCCATTTTGGATCACTGACCTCGGTCCGTTTTGTTTATATTTTATTTAGGAATGCCTTCTTCCTCTGTATATCAGTACATTTCTACCTTAGCCCCATTGTGCTAAGCCTCATTTCAAGCAATGTGGAAGCATAAGAAATGCTGTGGATGTAGAAGGCACATGTATACCATACCATTGAATTCTCTAACTATTGCAAGGTTCACAGTTAATCAGAAATAGGTGGAACTACTACATTTGGATCCAGATTGTTATTTTGAACATCTGGAAGTCTGAATATATTTGCTTTTGATTATCCCATACCTAATTCCAGGAAGGTTTTATCCCACAAAGTATTGAATTCCTTTCACTTGCAATGAAATCAAGAGCTACCAGTTGGTTGGGATCTCTCATTTTTACCTTGTCCTTGAGAATCAGCCAAATGACTTGCAATGGAAGTCTGTTTCCAGAAGAAAAAAAAAACAACCCTGCAGCCATCCATTTCAATTAATATTTTTCATATCCAAACAATAAAAGCATCAGGCTTAAGTATCCGACTTAAAGCTGTCAAGTTACTGGCCAAAAGAGATGTTAGCGTTTCACATAATCTAATGTATACATTTAGGCAGTTTCATGGTTCACTCAGTTCCTCCAGTTTCTTTTTCATTTGGGATCCATTCCAGCCCCTGTCACTGAGACCCAGACTCTTTATTTGGCCATAAAGGCTCCGCAGCCGTGTAGCCTGGGTTGTGTTGAACCTCGGGATACTCGTGTCAGTCTGGGTGATCCAGGAAGAAGAAGCTCTAAAGCTCTAAAGGTACAGTGGACTTTTAAGGCCCGCAAATTGGCTGTAAGAAAAAGCTCAAGAAGGTATTATTAATAATAAGTTTGAAAGCCTCCCTTCTCAGCATTTCCAAACCAACATAAACATGAATTCTGCCTTATTTCTCAGCATTAGGAAACATTAACCGCTCTGAACTGTAAAAATAACTTTATCTATCTTTTCTTTCCTTCTCCAGAGTACTTCCAAATCCTTCCATTCATTTTCTATACTCTGTCGCAGACATATTTTTATATTTCCTTGTCATTTCTTTGTCTCAGCTCTGTGGATAAGAGAAATGATCCAATTACCTTGAGGAGAGGATTTCTAATAAAAAATTATAAAGAAATGGTAAGTGGCTGTCGTGGTTTAACCCCAGCCGGCAACTAAGCCCCACACAGCCGCTCGCTCACTCTCCCCCGGGTGGGACGGGGGAGAGAATCGGAAGGGTAAAAGTGAGAAAACTCGTGGGTTGAGATAAAGACAGTTTAATTGGGAAAGCAAAAGCCGCGCACGCAAGCAAAGCAAAACAAGGAATTCATTCACTACTTCCCATGGGCAGGCAGGTGTTGAGCCATCCCCAGGAAAGCAGGGCTCCATCACGCGTAACGGTTACTTGGGAAGACAARCGCCATCAYYYCGAAYGTCCCCCMCTTCCTYCTYCTTCCCCCARCCTTATATGCTGAGCATGACATCATATGGTATGGAATACCCCATTGGCCGGCTGGCCTAGCTGTCCCGGCTATGCTCCCTCCCAGCTTCTTGTGCACCTCACAGAGCATGTGAGCTGAAAAGTCCTTGAGAAAGTAGACTACCTAGCAACAACTAAAAACATCAGCGTGTCATCAACATTCTTCTTACACTAAATCCAAAACATAGCACTATACCATCTACCAGAAAGAAAATTAATTCCACCCCAGCCAAAACCAGGACAGTGGCGTCACCTTGCCTCTCTCTTTTTCCTTTTTTTTCTCCTTCTTTATTGTCGGTGAGGAAAGAAATGCTAACACTGACATGAACATTTTTATATGTAAATAGAGGCAGAGCAAGGGAAAGAAAGATTTTATACTGTTTCCTGCAAAAAACGTTATTGGATCAGATGCGCTAGTAGTTGTAACTGGCCAGAGTTTTCCTCAGATCACTCTGTCAGAGCAGACGTGGGATTCATCCAGAAGGGAACATTAAGGGATTTAGTCCCAGAACTCCCAGGGGATCAGAGACACTGCTGGGAAAGACTGCTCACGTGCCTTCCAGCTCCTCCACTCCCAGACATCTGAGCTCCCCTTCCCCTGGCCGTTCCTGTGCTTGAGGGGGTTTTGGAAAATATTCTTCCATCAGAAGGATCAATGCAAAAATAAATGCAGTCTTTAGTTTCAAACTGCATTAACATCTGGATACCTCTGAACATGATTGCTGGATGGGATATCGCATGTTTCTTGGCACTACACTTTCCTTGTCCCCAGTGTCTTCTCCTCCTTGCCACCCACTGACTGATCCTTTGATGCACAAGTCAATGCAATCACAGTTTGTCCTATTTGGACTTTTCCGCCAGTATTAAGGAGTAAGAAATGAGCATTCTCGTGTTCATGTATGAGTCAATGGACCTGAACTTTTTGTAGAGTTATTCTGGTGTTTTCTCTCTTTCTGTGGTAGTCTTCTGTCCAGGTGTCTGTCCAGCAGAATGTCTTCCTCACTGATTTTTTTTCCTCAAAATCCTGCTCTTCTGCAAGGCTTGCAGATTGATTGATGGTTTATTAACAGAAAGAATTTCTATATACATTTTTACATGAATGTAATTTTGTATTGATTTAATTTATGAATTAATAAAGCCATTGCTGTTGGCAGGAGTACAAGAAATAATTTCATAAAATTATTTATATTTTTGTCATTAATTTTCCACATTGACTAAAACAATTTCAGAATTTTTATGAAGTGACTCAACTTTTGAACAGTTTTTTTGCACGCTTGACAGTTTCTCTTGGTCATTTTAAGAGAAGCCTTAAAGTCTTGCTGTTAAACCTAAATTTTGGAAATGGTACTGCAATGAAAAAAGGAATAAACAATGGAACTAGAAATCAGTTTAAAAACAACTTGCTGATCAAACAGAATACGTCATCTACCAAGAGTTGGATCATCCTTAGTCTCCTCTTGTAACGAAGCTGTAATCCCTGTTTCAAGCCCAGCTTACGTAGTTTCAGTGGTTTTCAAGACCTGGTAAGAAAGTTAACTCAGTTGTTCCACAACTGAGATAAAATAGACCAGTGCCCTCTGGACATTCCCTTCTACCCCCATATGCATGAGAAACAAAGTCCTGGTACATTCAGTGTTTGTAGAGGAAGCCTGTTGGAGGACTACTCTGTGGCTAAAGCTTTCCTGTCTTCCAGGGAGCTTGTCTGCCTTTTTTCCCTAAAAAATATCCCTATTTGTTAGGTTGCCAGACTCTGGAGAGCCCAAGGTGGTTGGCCACCTTTTGAAAAAGAAGAAAAGAAATGCGGTTCCTGATTTTTTCCATTAAAGACTTCAAATTCTCATTCCATGAGAAATATCCATATTTTTAAAAATTCCGTTTTAGAAAGAAACTTGTTTTCAAGTTTCAGACTTTCCCAAGGAAGGAGAATTCCAGTTTCTGCTCTTATCTGATTTTGAGTATGTTTATCCACTGAAAAATTCTTGACTTCATTTTAACCCAAGATTGCTATCTATTTTGGGGACCTGTGCAGCATCCTTCTCTGCCTTTCTGTAGTTTAACAAAAATAAAATAGATGGTAATTCAGGCCCACATTTCTTGCTTTTATGTAATAAAAAAAGAATGTTTAAATCCATGATGAATTTCTAGCTTTTTGTTTGGAGCAGTTATTGCCTGCAATAAGTACATATTGCAGGCAGAGGAAAATAGCTTGATTCTAAGATAAAAGATACAAAGCCAATAGCCATCAGACACAGCAGCTAAGAGAGAATCATAACAGGCAGAAGGAGGTTAATGCACAGAAAGTAATGAATTCTCTCATAGGCAGTTTTAAGTAGGTTGCACTGAGGGGTTGTATACTCTAGCTGTAAATACTAGGTTGGGTGATTGAAATTCCTGCTGTAAGTGCTTTATATATAAATGTTTAGTTACTTATCAGCACAATGAAAAAGGTCTGGTTTTTGGTGGCATCTGAAATAAAAAGCAGCTGCCCGATGTTCTGGGAGCTGCCTTCCACCAGCAGTTTATAACCACTGCCTCAGTTCTGCAAGGCTCAGAAGTTTTTGAATCCTCAAGGGCATCCAGAAATTAAATTTGCCAGTTATAAGCATTGTGCACTTGAAAAATATACAGATAAAATGTTTTGTATTTTTTCCCTACCTGCTTGCCTTTCTGTTTGTCATTCAAGACCTCATAAAATTGTGGTAGAATAAGTGTTTTAATTAGTGTAATTTGCATGTACCTTCTCAAAAGAGAAGTGCGCTCACAAACTGCTTTGGATGCTCTTATAAATTGTTAAGTTCATAAATTAAATACAATAAATTGAGCACATGTTTTTTTGGATTTTTTTTTAATAAATATTTTAGTCATTACTGTACAGTCAGTCTTCTGCACAAATATCCTCTGCTGTGAGACTGCACCTCACTACATTGAAACAAGGGGAATGTTTGGCTGTGTGGACGTTATAGCAAATAGCATCTGTATGTCTTTGATGAACATAGAAGAAGAATGGTTTTGCAGGTATTTCCACTGAACTGTCATTGGCATAAATGTCTTGTATAGGTCTTATCACACACTTGCATTCATGAATCAGCTGGAACATTTAGGACTTCAGTTGTGCTGAACACTTTGAGGAAGACTATCCTTGATCAAAAAAAGTAGGTGCTAAACTAACAAAAAAAACTTCAGTTGGTCTGTTGCTCCCTGTGCTCTTTTCAACTTACTCATCCCTGGATTCCTTCTGCTTTTTCTGCATTCCAGCCCTCACTCTCTACAGAGGCATGGCTTTAGTTTGCTTCATGTTTTAAAGGGAGGAATGAGATACTGTGATGTAATGAAAGGGGAACCCAGAACCCCACCCAAACCCAGTTTGTGTAGGTGTTGCATCTATTTGATGAGAATTGAAAAAAAAAAGAAATCCATAAAATTGTGGTTTTTTGAAAAGTATTCATTAAACACAAAGTAAATACAAAAATCAAATAAACCTGCTGCAAGTGGCAAACTTGAAGAGGTCTGCCAGAACAGAGTTCTATTAAAAGAAGAGGTTTCCTTGGAGAGACTTCCTTTCTCCTTAATGCAATCATTACCAGCACCATCACCTCCTTCAGTGCCTTCCACTCAGCTACTTGTGTGTGTCCTATTGCGTAACGAGAAACAGCAACGTAATTAAAACGCCTTCACTTTTTCTTGATGCTGAAGGTACTAGGAAAGGAGAGAGTGGTCTGGGAAGCTGGCTATTACAGTCCACAGTCAGTAGCAGCTCTTCACCTTTTTGTAAAGCAGCATCATCCTTGGAGCTTGAAGGATCTCTCACCTGCACAGGTCGTGACACAAGACTSATAATTTTCCATGGTCTATTCTTCAACAGCTAAGCTGGAAGCATGATCCCTGGAAGACGCTCCCAGAATTGATTTGCCTTGAGTCAATTATTTTGAAGCAAGGAGACCATGTGAATGAAGGAAGGACACCTCATGCTGTTGCCAGAAGAAAGACTGAAGTAATCTTCCAATTGTACAACTGTGTCTAGTGATGATGGTAATGAGCTCCTTAAAAATGCAGATAGCACTCAGGTAATGATTAGCTTGTGTTATTGACAGACTAATATTGAGTTCAAAAATATAACATACTTTAACTGAGTCTTTCACACTATTTCATGATATATATTTCGAAGTTTCAAGGTAATAATAAGTGAAGATAAGATTGTGGTTAAAATAGAGTTTCTCTGGTTGGAAACAGAGACAGCCTTCCACATTTTCCAAATGAAACTGTGATTATGGACGTAATGTAAGAAAGGTTTTAAAACCATTAAGTTTCTAGGCAGTCTTATAGCTTTCTTGTTTATTGGATATTGCCTATGAAAAAATGACAATGAAAAGTGAAGTCTGCTATTATTTGTCATGCCTACAACAGCTACTCTATTTGCTGTCAGATTGCATTGTATGCATTGTGCATCCTTTAACAACACTTAGACATGCTGACATAAAATACAAAGATGATCCAATTACATTTTCTGCAACTGCATCTCATTTTGCTAATGCTTACAAATTAAGGGTGTCTATTACCCCTTACATGAGACAGAACACACATAGCATTTTAAATCCCTTGAATTTTATAATGTACACCACTTAAATACAGAAGCAGCCCTAATCGTAAACAGTTGACATGTAGCTTATAAACTAGTCTAATGAGTATGAAAATGCAACCACGTAGTGCATACAGAAATGATTCCTCCTTACTGTTATTTAGTAGTGGTAGTATTATTTGTTTGTGGCAATTTGCTTTTTGTAGTTTATTTACCAAAGATAGTTTAAATGTACAGCATTAGTGCTTGTCTACTTCCAGAATGATCAGTGTATATTATCTTCTTTTTTTTTTTTTTTTTTTTTTCTCCAAACTGTCTTGCCATGGGTAGCTAAACCCTGGAAAATCCAACGCACCTTTACAGAAGTCGGAGTATTGGAGGACCGTCTTTTGGAAGGATGCTATTTGTTCATATGTCACAGGTGTGTATGAAATAAGAGAACCTCAGAGAGTAAAAGAGACTCATATTGACATTGCCAATGGTGACCAAGCGGGGTGGCAAAATCTAATTCTATAGGCAGAGTTTTGTTAGACATAGAATTGCAGTTGACACCCTTGTGCTCCAATGGGACACACAATATGGGATTTCACCGTAACAATTTCACTCTAGAAGCAACACAAGACCTGAGTCATTCCTGAGTAAAAAGTGCCCTTACTCCCATCTTGTACGTCCTTGCTGTACTGGACATTGCCTGCTAGTTTCCTAGGGGTTATCATTCTCATTCCCCCCTCGTGGCTACAGCCACTGAGCTGATGGGACGTTCGCTTTGCCAGCATCACTGGGGCTGACACACCAAATCCAGGCTTTTTGCAACACATCCCTGTAACGCCTCAGGGTGAGTATCGCTTGGGTTGTGAGGTACAGACTCCCCTCATCTATCAAGCTGCACTCCTAGCAACATTTTCCATTAGTGGTGAATGGCTGCAGATGGACAGTCCTGCTGATTTCCTAGGTCACTGCTGTCTTCCCAGCAGATCAGGAGGAATAGAAGGGAGAGTGAGGAGAAATGCCCCGAAGTGCCTTTTGCATGGTAGTGGGGCTGAGAGCACTGAAAGTCTCTGTGAGTGGCAGTTGCTGTGACCTTTTTCAGCTGCTTTTAAAAACTGTGCACCAGATGCTGGAAGATTTCAGGGGCGATACATTGGGACAGTTTGTTCCTCTGTTTTAATTTGTTCTTGAAACTGCCTGTTTAACCAGAGCTAATATTCTACAAGGCTTTTTCATAAAATGGAGTAATTAGAGACTCTGTGACAGGTTCAATTTTTTAGCTGAACAGTTGTTTATGCTTTTCCTGTGATTTCCATGGGAAGTGTATGGCATTCTGTTTCATTCGCCTTTGAAGAGGAAACTGAATTACCTCAGTGTCAAACAGCTCAACTATCATCTGTTTTACTTTTTTTGTTTTCATCTTTATTTTTATTGCCATTAACATGGTTACATATGGGTAACCGTATGGCGGGATACAAGTATCAGATGGTTGGCCAGAAGTCTGGCATCTGCAGAAATTAGTTTATTAGGCCAGGTTTCCTAATGGGAAACTGAATCTTTAGCAAATGAGTAATTATGGAATACATGGAAATCATAGCTGGACAAATAACCCAATGCTCCTCTCCACTACACAACACCCCAAACTCACCCGGACATTTTGAGATGTGATGTGTCACTCAGCCTGAGCAAGAGTACCAGGAGTCTGCTGCATAGAAATTTCTGGCTCTGTGTAAAAAGAGTATTAGAAACTTATTATAGTAGAGTTGGCTTCTTGGTGTCACTTCAGTGCCATAGAGTCATAGTCATAAACAGTAGCCCCGAGAGGCCCCAGCCCAATAATAAAGACATTGTTATAATAAACACAGCACAGATGCTCTCAGAGCTGCTTACAATACACGCAGCGGTATGTCCTCTAGTCAAAAGTTTTGCTGCTGCAGGATTGATTTTTTGCAATATCTTGTGCTTATTTGCAGTATCCCAAGGGATGTCTTTTTTCTCCTTTTCTTTCATTGTAAGTTTTCTTTCTAATATTTGTCCTACATTTCTCTATTTTTAGCAACATAATAACAGCAAGAAAAAGTATCATTACCTGTAGTCAGACTCCCATCTGTATAATTCCTCTTCAATAAATGTTCTCTCTTCATTTTTCGGCCAAGGAGTAAGAAATGCTTAGCTCTTTTAATCATATAATAAACTTTCATCACTCAGTCTGTCTTTGCTGCAGGAACGAATCTTGTGTTCTCTTTAGTAGCAGCTTCAGCACTAGCAATAAACCCAAAGGAATTGAGAGAATAGAAAATCCTGCATGGATCCCAGAGCAAGAGCGGCTTTGGATGGACAAAGCTGAGGTACAGGGAGGTGCATGAGGGATTTGCTTCACTGGAGAGAACATTTCTCATTCCTTTCCCTGCAGCATCTCCAGTTCCCTGCAGATGTAATTCTCTAGTGACCAACACACAGAGGTGAGGGTTTTTCACCTGCACATTTTTTGTCGCTCTTCTCAGTATTCCTCTCACTTTTCTAAACATTTGAGCCATACAGGAAATCTGGTTTACTGTAATATTTCTGGTTTTGAAGAGGAGAAAAAAGAATATTCATAGTTCTGACTGAAAGTTGTCCTTAGAGTGTTCATGAAGCCAAGACTGACTTGATGCTTTCAGACTCTCTACATTTCCAGAACAAACTGCGTTCTTCCCAATCACACTTTCTGGATGAAATGATCATATTTTTTGAGAGTTGCAGTTCTGTCTACGACTGAATAATATTGGGAAAACTGTCCTAATTTGAAAGGTCTGCTGTGCTCGTGGTGTCAAAGCTGTTCACCCTTTGGAGTGTCAGGATGGAGGCCATCAGGTCTCCCCCAGGCCTGTCCCACCACCCGGAGAGCTGACTGTCCTGGACACCAGGAAGTGGTGGGTTTACTTACCTTGGGCAGTTTTCACAGTAGGTCTGTGAGTCCTGGCTGTCCTGGAGCCCCAGCCCAGAGACAGCACTTCCACTGCACAGCCAAAGATCTGAAAGGTCAACTGCAAAGCTTTCAAACCTGCCTGCCAAAAACAGGGCTCAAGAGTCATTGAAACAGGGAAATGCTCCTAGAAAGTTTTGCTTTTAACAAAAAGGCAAAATCCATGGGAAACTGTGTTGTCAGAATTTTTTCAACGTGTTGTGACATATCTAGAAATGTGCATATGCAGCTTTCTCTGCTGTATGGTAGTGTGCACTTTTTGCATGTTAGTGTTGGACTGGAAAAGGTGAAAATCTAAATAATTTGGGAGACCTGGCTCAAGCTTCATCCTGCAATCTGTCTATTCATGACATGAAGATGAGCTTGAACATCTCTGTTTTGTGATCAACTACTACAGGAAAGGGCTCATAATAGAAACACCACTTTAAAGTACTATTTTTCTTTATAATGATGTTCTTCTATAATGACAACATCAATCTGATCAAGCCCAATGTCACATAGATCTATAAGATGTTGGATTGGATCCATAAACTATTTCAGTCCAAGCAACTTTTTCTGTTACAAGAACTGGGAAAAAAAAGTGGGGGATTTTTAGTTTATTAGGAGATGAGGCTTTAGTTTTTTTTTTTAGTTCATTGTCTGAATTTGATCCTGTTGAAGAGGAAAGTTGAAATGTTACTGCTTCTACCCATGCCAGATTGCCATTTTCTCCAGCAAAGTAGTGCAAAGGCTGAGAATTCATGCAGCAAGAGACATTTAGTGGTGTGCAGAAATATGCTGCAATGATAAAGCTGAAAACAGAGGGCTTTACATGTGGAAGAGATCATGATAGATCAGAAGCTGAACTTTTTGACTTGACAATGTGGTATTCTTCCAAAACCAAGAAAGGCAAATGTCACTCAGAGCAAATTAACAGGAATATTTAATGCAAGACATAGGAGGCAACTATCTGTCTGCTCAGCACTGATCAGTTGTCTGGCGGAGTACAAGAGCACGCTAAAGCACCACATTTAAAAAGTGATGTAAGGGAACTGAAAAAAGCCTAAAGGAAAGCAAACACTGTAGACATTTAAAAATGTGACCTATAAAGAAAGGTTGAATGAACTGGGCTTGTTTAATTTGTAAAGGAAAATACTATGGCAGGACATGTTTACTATTTTCTAATGTATAAAAGATTGGTCAGCTAATCATGTCAGCTAATGAGCAAAAAAAAAGGGATAAATGCAGCACTGCAAATTTGAGCTACATTTTAGTAAAAATTGACTCTGTAAAGAGATAACCAAATGCTGGAACAGCTTACAAGTGGAGACAATAGACTTTCCCATCAGAACAGGTTGTACAGACACTTTCCAGGGATGATTTGGGTAGGAGTGGAGGACAAATTGGACAATCTGAGACCAATTGCACCCAGCAGGTCCAGGGTTCAGTGCTCCTGACCAGTGTGACTCTGTCAGGGACTCTACCGGGGAAAAGGGGGTGGAAGATGGAGAGAGAGGAAAACAAAGATGGAAGGCAGCAAATTCTGTATCTTATCAGCTGGCAACAGAAAAAAGCAAATGAGAAAGTCTTATTAGACAGCATTCAGCTGAACCTAAAGGGCTGAACCAAGAATCCTGCTCTGCCCCAGCCCAGGCCTGCATCTTGCTCCTGCTACCTCTCCACAATTCTTCTGGTAGAGGAGACAAGAGGAGGAACTGGAAGCTGACTGACCTCTTTATTTGAACCGGTGCTGTTTTAATTGAATCCTAATGTCTCCTGCACATGTTTGGCAGCTTTCTATGTACCCCCCACCTCCCACACCCAGTTCTTTTCTCTTTTGGCCAAGCATGGAGACTTTTTTTAACGGGGAAAGAAAAAAGAGACTGACATTGGGATGCAGCAGTCTGAATTCAGCTTTTCATCCTTATCTCTCTGCTCTACTTTAGGGAGGCTGAAGGTCTGGCCTTGCAGTTCCAGCTCCAGTATAAAATTGAGAACAAATTTGCAGTGCATCAAGTATCCAGTAAAAAAGAAATGCATGGCATTTATTGCACACTGTTGTGCATGAACATGAGACTGGGAAGTTATTAGAAAATTTGGGGGTCTGGTTACTCAAGGCTAATTTGTTTGTGTGTTCCTTTTAGGAATCAAAGCAGAAGAACTGCTACATTTATGACCCACAGGGTCAGGCAGAGGCCCCATCCCCACTAGCCATATCAACTCCATCTCCTCCTCAAACATGACAGATGGAGACCTATGACAGATGTATGTAGCTGCCTTAGATTTTTTAACCTCACTGTAATTCAGGGTAGGAGTGCTGATTTTCTATATTACAGTACAACGAACAATTTTTTTCCTGAAAATATAGGTACTGAAGTGGAGTGATTCAAAAAATCCTTCCCAGCAGGAGAGTGCACATTGTATGAAATACATAACATTTGCTAAGCTTAGGAAGAATATAATTCTTACTCAGTTTAGCTATTAATGATTAAAAGAGTGACATTCTCTACACAAGGTATACTGTTATCTCTCTTTTTTATTGGACTTTGAACTTTCAACCACTGTACGTGAAAAAGCTGTTTTATAGAAGTTGTGAAGCTGGAGTTAACTTCTGGTGATTGCACTGAAAGTCAAAGGTTCCCAAACTACTATGTGCATCATTAGTGTGATCCCAGCTATGCGAAACCGCGGTGGCAGTGAGCCAGCAGCACCGGGTGCTGCTGGTGGTATTCCTAACTACTGCTGCTGCCGCTACCCATCATTGCTGATGATGGTATTCACATTTAACACTACTGCTGATGAAAGTACCTGCAATTACTACAACTGCTGATGGCAGAAAGAGTTTGTTAGCCCCGCTGTAAATTACTTCCTGAGGCTTACTTGCCAGCTTATTTCATATTGTGAGCAAAATGCAGTCTCTTGGCACTTGGAAAAAGCTACATTAAGCAAAAGTTATTAAAAAAAGCAGATATTATAAGACTAAACCATATTGGTGCCATAAACAGAAATTCAGCATTTCACTCTTATGACTGATACTATGTGAGCCAGCTCGAGCCTAGAAGCAGCATAGTTTGATGCAGTGCCCAAGCTAATCTGCCTTTTGGCAGAGTTGTCAGCACGAGGCTATCCTGATTCTGGATTCAGTTGGATTTATCTGAATCGTTCTTTTCTTCACCACAGGAGGTTATGAAGTTAGATTTGCATCAGGCTGGGAATGTCTACATCATGCTCAGTACATTTTATGATACAGATAGACTAGAATATTCATAGGAAATCTTCCTTGACCTAAGGCCAACACAAAATCTTTCTTAAAAACAAGGCCAGAACCTGGGTCCCCATACTACTTTAAAGCCCTTTTGTACAATGTGTTAAGTATTCCCCAGCTTACAGTAAATTCAATAATCAATATTTTTGATATTCAGCTTTCAGTAACCAATATTCTCATGCAGATTGACAAAAATATTCTCCAGAAACAGACCAGGCAAAATGAGTTCCCACGTTGGACTGATCCAGGCACCTGTCTCTAGTGAACATAAGAACAAAAGAATGGTTTCATCAATTCATTCCAAAAATTGATTTAAGCCAGTGTCCTCTTTCCATTGCCAGTCAAAGAAGGAGACAGCACTAGGCCACAAAGGGAAACTTCGGCAGCTCCTTTGTTAGTGGAATGGTTCCTCCATATTTTTGCAACCATTTCATTGCCTGTCTATGCTGCTCGGTGGATCCCAGCAGTCTTCCATGAGGGCATTGGCCTGTGCTATTAAGATGGGGGACGTTTCTTATCAACACTCCTCTTTGCTGCTCCTCCCAGACACCTTCTGAGTGTAATCCTGAAGCTGTGAAGTTATTTACCTGAAAGGAGAAGGTGGACTTGCTGTGTTAAAGGAGGAAAAGTGAGACACAGACAGAGCACTGCTTTCTGAAGATACATGTTGGCTATGCTGTGGTCTGCACACTTGGTTCTTCACGTCCTGCTCAGAAGCAATTTAGATAGATAGATTAAATTTGTGGATTTTTCATAGAAAAAAAACTCGATGCCTTCAAGTATGTCAGTTTCTTTTGTGTTCCCACCATTGAACCCTTCCCAAAATATTGTGAAAATGAGAATTTCAGACCAAGCAACAGCTACACCTTTTTGAAAGTTTGAAACTTTTTATAAAACAGAGTAAGAGAAACAGAAAGAAAATGGGAATTTTAATTCCTACTCATAAACAGAGTGACAGGAACAACCAAGGTATATTCACTTTATGGGGAAGCAAGCTATTAAAACACAATTTACAAGTCAGAGGAAATATCTACCTGATTCTTCACAACAAAAACAGGGATCAGGAGTAGTTTTCCTTGTTAATCACTGCAAACAAAAGCAAAAGATTTATAAGGAACAAAAGATACAGGATAACAAGAAGTGTTAGCCCACCAGCTGTCCTCCCACACTTTTTTTTCTGCCATTTAACAGGTCATCTGGAGCTTAACAGTAAACCAATAATTGTGACATATGGGTGCAAGCTTCTCTGAGCCAGTGCACAGTGAGCAGAAAACTGTAGGTTGTTAATGTAAGTATGTGTACATTTTAATGTCTATGTGAGTGACCAGGCAACTAATTTGCAGCTTTGTCTGTTTTCCTTAGCACATAAATACAGTCACACTTGAGACACCAGAGCAAAGCTAAATCCCTGCCAGCAGGTGCTGTCTTCTTGGGAGAAAAAGGCCACACACTGCTAAAAGATGCTTGTACTTTAAATGTAATGTTTAAATGCAGAGAAATGTCTCCTTGTTGCATATCTTTGGTTATAAGTCTTTTGTGTTTGGAGGTTGGCTAGGAATTGAAATTGCTGTTTGGATAATCACAGCTTTCTTTGGATAGTAATTCGGGGATTCATGCTATTAACCCCCTGCATCTCTTTGTAAGTATGACATTAAAAACTCCTTGCCAGAAGCAGTTAACTATTAGACGAATGGGTCAGCAAAATGAAGGCTTACAAATAAATGCTGGGATTAAACTGCACAGAAAGACAGGTTAAGATTTCTTTTTCATTCTGCAGCTTCTTTTGGGTAGTTTATATTTTTCCCAAATGATCATCTTTCAGCTTGAATTTTGCTTATCTGAAGTCAACCAGAAAAAAAACAACAACTAAAAATAACAACTATGGGAAGTGTCAGGAAAACACTTCAGCCACTGGCATACTAGGAAAAGAGCTGAGAAAGCATTTCTTCTGTTATTGCTTTTGGGGTTTTATTTATTTATTTTCAAACAATGTTATTTCTTAGGCAACTTTTGTTGGAAACTTGAAATTTGACAAGTATATAAACACCAGTTCAGCAAAACGTATTTTGTCCTACACTTATTCAGAAAACCATTTAGATGTGTTGAAATCCTGTTGTTGTTYCACATATATGCTTAAAGTAGCTTTATCTACACACCGCTCTGAATAAAGATAGACTATTGCATTGAGGGCATAGGGTAACATGCACTCTGTTCTCCCTATAGTTGCCTAATTTAAGCAACATGACTTCGATGTCTTAGAATTCAATTCTCCTTTAGCTCTTTTGGTGCTGCACTGCCAGACCATATATATGTTAGTTCTATAAATACCAGTTGAAATAGTTGTAATGGCTACATTAGACACTTAAACTGGGCAATCTGAATATAATACTTTGACTTTAGGTTGGTGCATTGCTGAAATTCTCTTCTGAGCTAGGTGAGTTTCAGGAATATATAAACTTATTTTGTGCATGCATTTTCCTGCTATAAAATAACAGAGAGTGGTGTTTATTTTACTCCATACATTTCTAACATGAATGCAGCCAGTGTAAGCATGAAGTTCAAAACATGCTGGAAGATTGGGAGTAAAAATATTGGATGGCCTCATCTGATTGAATGTAAATGTAGACAGGGTAGACACCTCTATCTGAGCAAATAATTCTAGACTTCCTTTATAGACATTGGGAAGAAACAAGCAATTTGAGGATATTATTCATGAACCTGTTTTAGATACTTCCTTTAGGAGGAGATGGAGGTTTTTACTGTGGCATTATATCTACATGAGTTAAGTGAAGTTGCATACTCAGTAAAAGACTTCTCAAGCATTTTGTATACATGTGGTTGAAAAATCTTAAGGTGAATTTTCTCTAAAATGTACTATAGTCTATATATATGAGACGGGGTCCAGAGGCGCTGCCCCCAAGATCGAACTAAAGCAGGACATGCTCTGTGACTATCTGTGAGAGTTCCCATTGCTGACTCTAGGATGGTCTGGGCTTCGGTATGATATGCCCGTTATTGTTCATAGTGTGAGCTCTGCATGAGGTCAGGCATCCTAAAAGTCCCACATTGCCATACTGCAGACAAAAGCAAGGTCTTGTCTGATTATTTCAGTCTTCTGCTGTTGCAACATGCACGTTTAAGCCCATAAGGCACATCCTTACTAAAGCTTGGGTCACTGACATGGTAAATTGAGGGGTGTGTATGTGCCCAATTCAAGACTTAAACTTCCTTCTCCCATGCTTATCCAAATCTTGCGCCTCACCATGGGACTGTGTCCCAAAAATGTGGTGCTCTGGTGAATTTGGGCTCAAGAGCAGGTGGCCAACAGGTGTAGCATCTAATAACAAAAGGTTGAGCAGGTGTCGTGGTTTAACCCGGCAGGCAGCTAAACACCAGACAGTCATTTGCTCACTCCCCCCCCAAGAGGGATGGGGGAGAGAATCAGAAAAAAGGTAAAACTCGTGGGTTGAGATAAAGGCAATTTAATAGGACAGAAAAGGAAGGGAAAATAATAATAATGATAAAAGAGTATACAAAACAAGTGATGCACAATGCAATTGCTCACCACCCACTTACTGATGCCCAGCCAGTTCCTGAGCAGTGGCTGCACCCTGCCCCCAGGCCAACGCCCCCCAGTTTTTCATTCAGCATGATATCATATGGCACGGAATATCCCTTTGGCCAGTTGGGGTCAGCTGTCCTGTTTGTGTCCCCTCCCAGCTTCTTGTGCACCTCCAGCCTCCTCGCTGGCAGGGCAGTATGAGAAGCTGAAAAGTCCTTGACCTGGTATAAGCACCGCTCAGCAACAACTAAACCATCAATGTGTTATCATCATTATTCTCATCCTAAATCCAAAACACAGTACTATATCAGCTACTAGGAAGAAAATTAACTCTATCTCAGCCAAAACCAGTACAGCAAGTGATCCGGTCTGTGTTCCCATACATAGCCGTCCCAGCATTTAACCCCACTGATTCTCTACTGATCCTAGTTACTCTAGTTGCACTAAATAAAAACAGTCTTTAAAATCCCGATTCTCAGGCAGAGTAAGAGCAATAGTGTTGCCAACAACAGCCGAGAGATGTCAGGGTGCTGATCAGGTGAGATATGCCCACCACTCCAGCAAGTGATAGGAGTCCCATGCAGCGCAGATTGGCACAGATCCCCAGTGTCCCTGCCAGTTCCCAAACATGAGAAAAAGTTTGACTGTAAGTTTGTGAGCAAGAAATGCCCTCAGGCTTTTCAAGCATTTTCTGCTCCATCCTAAAGCAATGGTGCAGCTTGTTTGACTGCTTTGATCAATCTTTGATTCTTCAAAGAAAGAAGCAAACAAACTATCCTGAACATGCCTAACCAGCTTGCATTGGAATTGAACTGGGAGAAGTGGAAACCTTTTTCTGCCACTCTTGTTGACAGGTTTAGGATCTGAAGCTGGAGATTTGCTTAGAGTCATTGTTTTAATAGAAAACCAGAGCTGTAAGGAGCATTTTGAGGGTAGTAGGCCATCTGTTCTCCTTCCGGCCTAAAAAGTAAGGCTGTGAAGAGGGAAATTTGAGTGGAATAGGGGAGCTTCATTCAGCAGGTTCAGTTAACATTAATATTTCAGAAGACCCTGTCTTCCTATTTGTGGGCCAATAAGAAGAGACCTGGGACTCAGACTTTAATTGCCACCCAAGCTATAACCATTCCACAATCTGGCATGCATTCAGTTTCCCGTATATGTGAAGTGGAGATGTCTTCTTATTTCACGAGGGTTATGGAAGGATAAAATACATCAATATGTGTGAAATATTTAGGTATTACATTTCTGTAAGCCTCTGAAGTACCAGCTAGAGAGAATCCAAAATGGAGGAGCAAAATAGATGGCACGGTAAAAGCTCTTGCTGTTCCTACAATTCAGATTCTCAGCAGGGCATCTTTACCCGGTGAATTTCCACTCCTCTGTCTCTGCAGGTGTTCAGAACCACACCATTTTCCTCTTGCTCTCACTTGCTTTCTATTTCTCATACAGAAAGTAATAAAATTTAAGCCAAAAAAAAGCCTACATGACAAATGCACAATGGAATTGAGAGCAAAAGGAAGATAAAATAAGTCAAGGCTACCCACTCTTAATTCTGTCTTGAAAGTTAGACGATGAACAGTAAATGAATGAAGGGAAGTGGAGAGTGCCAAATAGTCAAAATAGCCAGCTTTTAACAGCTGAGACATATTATCTGCGATGCAACCTGTATTTAAAACAAGGCCAAGGTTCATAAAACCTCAAAGATAGCATGCATTTAAAGACTACATCTGATAATGCGCAAAAGAGAAAGAGATAAATATGTACAGATTATTTTGGGTAGGTGAGTTGCAACATTTTTTTGCATTTTTTGACTGTGAGTTTCCCTGTGCCACTTTCAGTCTATAAATTATCTATACACTTTCAGCTGAATCAAGGTTGAGAGTGAATATCCACACCCGCAGTCTCACTTCCCAAGGCTCTGTCACAGGCAATTCCCTACCAGTGGGACAGTGGTGTATGCGAATCATTTTGGCTGTTTTTTCTACAGATACTTTATTAATGACATTTCGCAAATAACCTGAGCTATTTTAAAAGATAAAAGTATCTGTTATCTGGTTAGCTCATAGCCTGAAAACATTCTAATGATATTTAAAATGTCTTTTTTTTTCCTCTCTCATTTTTTTTCCTTTTCTGTTTTTCTGTTTTATTTTTCTTATTTTTTTTATCTGTTTTGTTTTTTCTATGTCTTTCTTTCTTTCTTTCGGGTTTTTAGACGGCAGATGCACAGGAAGTTAAGGTACTAAATGTGAAAGCATAACAGAACTCAAAAAGAACTGTATTTTGAAATCTGATAAATGAAAAACGGGCACAGTGTCAAATTTAATCACATTTGTATTTACATGTTGTTGAAAGGTGACACTGATTTATGATCTATCAACAGTCACCAGATTCTGTGACTGTTTTATACACATACAAATAGATGGACGGATGGATGGATAGATAAACAGACAGTGAAATAATATTGCAAATTACATGGCACCAGACCTATTTATAAAAGAGAGCTCATCCAATTAATTTAAAACACTCTGGAGATTTCTGTCAGAGTGAGAAATCTTCTACAATATGGGAAGCTTTCAGAAAAATAAACTATCCTGTTACTGTTCTGTGTTCAAATGTTATTACTCCAAAACTACAGCTAAAGAATCCCACTTAGCACACAGTATGCCCTGTGCACAGCAGACTGGAGGGAGGGTATTTCATGCTAATATTTTGCACCAAAGCATCACACAAAAACTTTACATTAAAAATAATCCCTTTCCTAATTCATAAACAGAGTTCAGCAGTGCACATACTAGTGAACATTAAGAAAACAAGTGAGACAAGAACATGAGTGATGGAGTGAGGAGGAACCTGACCAGGTGAAGAAAGGTGAAAAGAGTAATGTGAATGGCACTAAAAATGACAGGACTTATGAGTGCACGGCCACAACCAACCACAAAAGATGAGAGGCTCTGCATAGCCCTTACAGATAGTATGTCCTCTTTATATTAATAGACAAAAATCCACTGGGCCCCTTGGGCTGTCATAGACAAAATAAGCTGGCCAAGTTGAAGTTTACATATTAGTAAAGCGGAGGGCAGTTCTTAATTACTGTCCTGACCCAGTTCTGTAAGGAGAGCTTTATGTGTCCATCCGCAGGCTGGGTGCACCACTGGCCGTGCTGACATCTGCAGTGACAGCAGCCTGGCCGGGRGGCTGAACAGCGGGCAGCGGGCAGGCAGCGCACACCGCTGCCACTCCTGTGGACCCTTGAGAAACCCCTGTTTTATGGGGATGTAGACAAAAGCAAGCCCAGGAATTGTGAGCGCGGTCCCTGCTGGTGGCACTGAATTCCCACACAGCAATGTGGGACCATGCTTTTGGAAGAAGTCCGGCCAGAGACTGAATTGTTTTGCATCCCTGCTGAGTCCAGACTTTCTGAGAACAGCACCTACTGCAGTGCTTTTGTCCAGGTTGCAAGGTGATGAACTCTTTTGGCACCTTATCTTCAACTACCTAAGTTTCCCCATCTGTTATGATATCAAAAATTTCTTAATTTACAGACCGAAGTCACTAATGTCACTCAAATACTGTGATAATAGCTCTCTAATAATTTAGTAATAGGTAATATTGTTTTAACTCATCTTGTGATTGACATTCATTTCTGCAGCCATCGTGTGACTAGCCCCAGTGACTTCTTTACATAAATGTCATATTTTCATTTTTCTAAGTGCTGCAGGATCATATCTTAAGACTGACTATAGATTTCAATATATTTTCCTGATCTACAGAAGCAATGACTGTATTCCTCCTTCATCTTCTTTTTTAGACTTAAAACAACAGATTATTTCAGTGACCAGATTTTCCGTTCATTTTTTTCTAGTTTGTTTCACTGTTTGTTAGTTTTGTCAGTCTAGACACTATTCCATTCAAGATAACATAAAATCCTAGTCATTGCAGCTAATATGTCTGGGAACATATGACAAACCAACCAATAAAGTTCCTATAATTTTTTAAAATATATGTATTTTACTCTGCTTTTCGTAAATCATTACAGTTCCATTGAAATCAATGGTTGCATTAGCTTGCAATGTTTGTTGCTATTTATGATTCAAATCTCTGTTAAAAGAGAGTAACTCTTCAATAAAACATTTATCAGTAACCTGACCTTTAAAGAGGGAAAGACTACCTTATAGAATTTATGTCTTAATCAACTTGGAAAAGAGATTAATAGCTTGATATGTCTACACATGCATTATTTATATTTTTCCAACATAAACTGCCCATAAGTTCACCCAAGAAGGTGGAAGGCATGTCTAAACAGTCAGGAAAGAACATCTCTCTGCCTGTTGTTAAGGCTTGTCTTCAATCCATATTGTTTATATGTAAACAATTGCTTAAGTAAAGACCTCACCTGTCCTTCCAGAGAGAAACTGAAAATCCGCTTAGCATGGATTGACGATTCGGATGGATCAAATCCTGGTGGACCAAATATGTACACCTTGGGCCACAGACAAATGGCTTGAGTTCAGGTTTTCCTATGCATCGTTTGGTTCCCAGAGTGCAGCCGGTCTAAGCTGGCAGTCTGGAAAGGAAACCTAGGAGCCAGACTGCTTAATGTTGCTCTTAATCTCACATTGTAAATAATAACCCGTGAATATTACAAAATTTACAAACTTAGACATATAAAGCACATCCTCCAAATGTTTTTGATGGCCATGTATTGCCCCTACCAATTTGATTTCACTTAGATTTTATACAGGAAGGTAAGGGATTTCTTTAAGAAAATGTTAGACTTCTCAGTGCTTTTGTTGATTCTGCATTGTAATGATGATAAGCCTAGCTATGCCATTTATGATCATTTTAGCCAAAACATTTAAGTGCTTTATCAGTTAGTAAGGACAAACTGCTGTTTAGCGAACACTGAGAAGGAGAAATTTATTTAGGTTGTACAGGAAGAGAAACAGGAAACCTTAACAGTCCTGAACAGAGACATCTGGGAGGAAGGGGATGAGCAAGGAAGTACTGCTAGGGGCAGGAGCAATAGTAGGAACCAGCACTCTGCTATAGGGGAGAAGCTCAGAGATGAAAATTCATTCTGTAATTTGATAAATCTCAAAATAGATAATATTCGAACATCAAAAGTTCTTGTGATGTCTGGGGAAAAAAAAAAAATCTCAGAGACAATGTACGGGAGTATAGATCTGAGATTTTATAGCCGTGAAGGAGGAGGAGAAGGAGGAGGCCATATGCTGCTGGGTAAATAATGATATTTCCCTAGCGCATTTTCCACTGAGGAAAATCATGATGTGGGATGAGAACATAAAGGTACAGACAGACACATCATTAAAACTCCAGTTTATCACTCCTGGGCCACAGGATCCATAGTTCTCACTGTACCTCCAACTTCCCCAAGTTAGGACCTCAGCATCATGTGTCCTATACTTCTCACTTACCACCCTCTCTTCCTTCACACCTCTTCAGACCAGGACTTCAGCTTCACAAAGTTGCATACCCTACTTTCCTACTTCAGTCTCTTCCTTACTTCTATACTTCAACCCAGGATTGTTCTGCTTCCCAGCCAGTGGTCACCTACTTCCCTCATTACCTGAAGAATTGCTCATGGCGTCCACTCCTCTGCAGACATGGCTACAGATTGTTACCTTATGCAGGGACAGAATTCACTGCATCATCTCACAGATAACATGGTGCAAGGTAAGAATTGGTAGGTAATTGTGGTAGTCAGTGGTGGATACCTCAGTGATTTATTTTTCTTCTCCTCTCCTCTCCTCTCCTCTCCTCTCCTCTCCTCTCCTCTCCTCTCCTCTCCTCT